>CAWZYM010000332.1:52500-105000 GCA_963966185.1 Rhabditoides inermis | reverse complement strand
GTCCAGCTGACCGCCGGCTGCCAGCGAAACCTGCAATTTGCAAACATCGTAGTTTTAAATGTGACGTTAATCGCTAATTACTGTATTGGGGGACGGGGCGCGCGCCGCGGTGCGCTATTCAATACCCTCTTGGGGTCATCCCTTTGTTCCACTCCCTTCCTCTCTCTCTCTCTCTCTCTCTCTCTCTCTCTCTCTCTCTCTCTCTCTCTCTCTCTCTCTCTCTCTCTCTCTCTCTCTCTCTCTCTCTGCAAACAGCGGAAAGGGAAGGAGGAGGCATGCTTTGGCGGCTACAGTACATGCCAATGTACACACACTCAATTAGCGAAGACATGGCCATTTAGGGTCTTTAGGGTCATCGCACGATCCGTGTGTATTACTCTCTAAGAACTCGTGTAAGTAGATAGGATGTCACGGTCGGCCTTTTTCCGAGAGACGCCGAGGGTTACGGATGAATGGATATAATGGACAGGAATCGTCTCTCTCTCTATCTATCGGTTTGTTTGAGTGCGATGCGAGACTAAACTGTGACAAGGACATGCGTGTAGGAAATGTGAAAGGAAGTGGAAAAGGAGGAAGAAGGGATCTCCCCTACCCCTACAGTCTAACTAGCTCATAAATGTTCCCGTTCAGTCAATTATGTGAAACGTACAGAGTACTCACATTACTAAACAGATTCATTGTACTCACAAAACATATTTGTGAAACGTATGACGAACTCACCGCAAACAAAAGTCGAAGTAGCAGCTGCATTTGTGGATGTAGCAGATATAGTAGATGTAGTCGAATAAAACTCTTCTTTCAAAATATGTGTTGTCGAATAGTGGAGGTTGACAATCACCGCATAGATAACTGAAATAGAGTTATGGTATAGACAAATTTATACCGAAACCATAGGCAGTGAAATAAATCGCTCAAGATTGCGGCAAATGCGGCGGGACGCGAGGGAAATAGATCAAAAGATTGAAAGGAGGAGTTCAGATCGAGTAATAAGTGCGCAGCGGCGGCCTCGAGAAAAGAGGGGCGGAGCGAGAGAGACATGCGATACGGTAGCACTACTGAGTGAGTGCGCGAAGAGAGAGAGAGAGAGAGAGAGAGAGAGAGAGAGAGAGCACGTGAAATACGACAAGCTAGAGGACCACCACCATATGGCACACCTGTATGAGCATTCGAACGGCCTCCTTCTGACAACACCTCCCTCAAGACCAATTATGGCTCTATGAATGGAGTGAATAAGAAGGAAGGGAGGAGGCGCGGCCTTGGGGCGTCTATCCGCCGCGTCTCCATTTGCATATTATGATGTTGTCGTCTTCGGACCCTCGGTCTGGGGATACGCACACTTCACCTAGTTATACTGTTTACGCATGTGCACAACCATGGACATGGATCTGATATGGGCGCGCACACACACGGGTCAGCGCTAGTAAATCCATAAATTGCGGATTAGCCGGCTGCCGTAGAAAACAATAGGCATGCACGCAGGTACAGGTAGTACGCCGACGCACTTGACTTTCTCTATTTTCCCTCTCTCTCTCTCTCTCTCTCTTTCTCTCTCTCTCTTTCTCTCGCTCCCTCTCTCTCTCTCTCTCTCTCTCTCTCTTTCTCCCTACTCTCTCTCGCCATGGCACTGTGACCACTCGAGGATACAATAACACAAACAGCAGTAAACTGCGCCGCGTCGAAAGGGCGCGAGACAATGCCGAAGCCTTGACACGGAGACGACGTCTTTACAGGTTTACAACTCTTTATAACGTTCGCATGTACATTCATTCCTTCTTCTTCGCAGCTTTCGCGGCGTTCTTCACGAATTTGCCGACCTGTGTGAGAGGGAGATGAGAGAGAGAGAGAGAGAGAGAGAGAGAGAGAGAGAGAGAGATAGAGAGAGAGACGAACCGCCTGGAACCTGGCTCCCTCTTTTGAGAGAAGAAACGACGACAAAGGACGCTGAACGGTCACCTGAAAGCGGCGAGATATGAATAATATGAGGGTCTGAAAAAGTAGCGGCGATCGAGAATAGAAAGAGAGAGAGAGAGAGAGAGAGAGAGAGAGAGAGAGAGGAGGGAGGGAGAGGGAGGGAGGGAAGTGTACCGTTCGCTCTCCCAGCAGCGCCTCCGCGTACTGTCCGATGCCAATAGCCAGTGCCTCACCGAAACCCTCATCTGAAAACCAAAAATGAGGACTCGCTTATACGAATAAGCTATTCCTGAGATACTTTTCAAGGCTCCTTTGCACCGTTTTGTCAGCAGAAATAGCCTCTATGTTCCGAAAGTGTGCGCACTCACACTTGTACTGCAGATAGGGTATGTGCCTTGAGCCGGCGCCGGCTGACGACTCCTGCATAGTTTCCCTTCGGTTGTCTCTCGCACCAATCATATCAATTTATCGTAACAAATTCACACTTTCCAGTTACCTGATAGCTGAAAAACGAGCACTCCAATGTGTAGCAAACGCAGTCCAAAAGAGAGCCCATCGTTCTGAATTCCGTTTTTACTCTCTCCATCCGATCACAACCTGCCTCCTTCCCGTACCGGCTTTCTCCTCTTCTTTATTAAATTGCGTGTAGGGTAAGCTGAAACAATCAATATATAGGAAATCAATACATCAATAAATCAATATACCTATAATCCTCCGCCAGGTCCGCGAGAAGATGCGGCAGCCACACGTGCGACTCGTCGATGTCTCCGTCCGCATCCGGCTTGTCACCTTTGTCGATCGGAGATTAATCAATAAATCGATAAACGCCACATTCGACTACCTTTCTCGCCGGTCTTCTGATTCCCGTAGAGAAATATGTTCGACTTTTGCGAGTGTCCGTGAATGTCGACGAATAGAATGACGTCAATGTGCTGGAAAAATCGAGATTCGAAACGATGTGCAAACTGTTAATTGAGAAAAGTCATGACCATAATAAACGGACATAGTGACTAGTTGTTGAATTTCACTAGTTGTTCGGGTGATTGGTAATCAGCAGCCCTCATAAGTACGTAGGCTAGGATGTGTATAATCGGAATCAGTAGCCCTTCGCTTTGCTCTATGCGCCCAGCAGCCGCCGCTTGCTGACGGTGGGCGCGCGACGCGCACCTGGCTCTCTCTCTTGTCTATATATAGTACTTTCTCCGCGTGTCTGATGGCGAGTTCACCGTGTTGTGCTGGTACTGCATGAGGAGAGTCTTGGCGGCGTGGATCGACGGGTGCGCCCACTGCGACGGCTGCTGCCACTGCCGGTTCAGGTCCGCGCCCATCAGATTGCACCTGGCAAAGATCGAGATATTCTCCTACCGTAACCCTAAGCGAGTGGTGTAGGTCAAATTATACTCCTACCGTAGGCGAGTATGGCAGATCAAATACAAACTTTTATCCTACAGTAAGCGAGTGAAGTCGGTGAAATTATTCTCCTACCGTAACCCTAAGCAAGTGGAGTTGTTTGTTGATCAGCCTGTTTCCGACATGTAGATACAATGTTGGCATGATATGTTATCTGGAAGCACACACAATCCTACAGTGGGTATTGGGGCTCCTTGGCTGGAACAGTGCGGCGCGAGTCCTGACTGTTCATGGCAGATGGGCAAGTGGAATAGGTGAATTTATCTTCCTTCCGTCATTATAAGCTATAATCTATAAGCGAGTGTAGTAGATGAAATTATTATCTTACAGTAACATCATCCGATGGAGTAGCTCAAATTATTCTCCTACCGTAACCCTAAGCAAGTGAAGTAGATCAAAATATTTTGATGTCACTAGAGTGTCTCACCGGTAGTTGCCTAGCACGACGCCGTCCGGGTTGAGCATGGGCACTATCTTGAACACCAGCTGGCGTCGCAGCCGGATCGCGCGCGGGTCGTCCGAGCAGAGGAACTCGATCAGACCTGACATGTGAAGACTTAACCCAACTCCCCTCATACTCAGAACTTGTCTTTTTTCACAACCTCAGAAAGATTTTCAGGTATACTATGGCCTCGTCTTGATTGAATACGGTGAGCAGTGATTACAGAAGTGGAATCCATGTTCACAACGTATATATCTTTCTCTCTTTACCGTTCACTGGTCTAATGGTTGATGCCATATGACTTGATGGACACCATGTAAATCATTATTGATTGATAATAATTGATCAGCCACCGTGCACGACGTGACTGCTCGGCGTCTCGCCCGGGTGCACGCGCGCCGTGATGAACACCACTCGTCTATATCATCGATCAATAATTGTATCAATAATTATCACAACCTTTCATCCACAAGATTCATCGCCCGGTCCTCGCTGACAGTCACCAGGTCGATCCGGCGACGTTGCTGAACACTCTATCTCTCCCTCCCTCCCTCCCTCCCTCCTTCTATCTCTCTCCCTCTCTTCACTCACTACACTCAATGCCAGCACGTCTCTCCGATAGAAAGAGTAATGTTGCGAGTCCAAGTGAGTGAGAAGTCTGGAACTTCGTTTTAAAAAATCGCAACATCACTGTCTACCTCTGCAGTCTGGAGTACGTATACGGTATGCAGAACGCGAATTCGACCGTTTCCGGCGATTCGAACACGTATGCGAATGAGAGCACCTAAACAGATGAGATATGACCATAACTAATGGAAGAGAGTTGCTGCAGACCAGGAGACCCGGATCCAAACCGTTGGAACACTTTTGCTTGCCGGCGCTACTATGTGATAAAGTGTGCGTGAGTTATGATCACATAATGCGAAATCAATAGCTATATTATGACTATATCACTCTCCACTCTACCTGTCTATCCCCGTGCGCCGAACTTCGATAGTAGTACAGGTGTTTGGACGGAATCCGTGCCCTAAACTGCCGTATGACTTCGCAAAGCCAACTCAAGCGCGAGACCGAGGACAACATCTGTTCACGTCATTTTCACAAAGAAAATCCACAGACATATTTACTCAAAGCGACATTAAATCAATTTACAACAACACTATCAGACAATCGTTCCGGGACCCACCACCCGCTCTCCGCCGACATCTTGACAACGGGAGACGCGTTGCCAGAATCGAAGAGCGTTTTCTGTTTGGACATGTTCACAATGTTGAACACCACTCTCTGCAAGGTTCTGAGATGAGAATGGCCTTCCTTCCGTACCTGGTTCTCGCTCGCGTTGCCGACTCGGAAGTAGAACCACACCCTGTGTCTCGAGTTGCACGTGTCTGGTCGGATGAACAGGTCGTACTCGGTGTTCATGTCCCCCACACAGTCCACCCGACCCAGGTTGCCTGCCACACATTGCACAGATGATCAGTATACCCACCACATTCAAAGTCCGCATCGAAGACCAGCACTCCTTGCAGCGGTCGCTCATCCGGAGGTCGCACGTTGCCGACCGTCACAGGAGAGACGTCCATCCGACGAGAGTAGCGCGACCCCGTTGCCACCAACTACGAACACGAGAATGCCACACCCACACTCGCCAAACGCCAACGCAGTCATGTGGAAACCATTTATTCGACGGAAATAGGAGAAAAGACAACACGAGAGTGGAGTAACAAAATGTGAACAGCAAAACGAGACAATAACAATGCTTGGGGTTGATTAGTTGCTGGGAGAACGCGAGCGAGAGCGGGATCGGCTGCGCGAGCGAGAACGCGACCTGAAACGTATTAATAACGTAAATGTCCCAAACATCACACAAAACAGAAACACTTACTTCTCTTCCCTCTTGGGGGAAGCGCTGCGGGAGCGAGAGCGGCTCTGCTTCTTGGCGGGCGAGCGAGAGCGGGAGCGCGACTTGCGAGCAGAGCGGCTGCGACTGCGACGGGGACTGCGGCTGCGCGACCTGCTGCGGCGAGGAGAGCGGGAGCGACGAGGCGAACGGGAACGGCGACGGGGAGACCTGAAAACATGGCGATGAGTTATCGATCACTGGAAACCCTAAAGTACGCGTGTACCGATAGCTGGACGGTTGACTGGTTTCAGAGGTCTGCAACGTGACCGGCTACGGTACTGCTTTGCCAACTGCATTCACTGCTTTCCAGCTAACACTGCTACTCAGGAAACGGGAGCCAGTCAGCCAGAGGCGACGGCAACCAGCGATTCAACTCCACGCGGCATTGCGGTTGTCTACCCGGCCACCGCCACTGCCCCGCGCAGAGACTGCACTTCAGCCTCCACAGAACTCAGCAATCTGCGAGGCAAAGCTGATTAGACCCTTCACAAGAATTGCACAATATATCACATACCGTATCAGTTGAGAGAAAAATTGAAACAAATCGTTAAAAAATACCTGGAGCGGGAACGTCCGCGTCCACCACCACGCTCATCGATCGGGCGCTCGTAGCGAGCAATGGAGCAGCGAATCTCGCGGCCATCCACCCAGCGACCGTCGACGCGATCCATCGCGTACTCAGCATCACGACGGCTAAACAAAACAATAACTAAAATTGTATATAAAAACATACTTGTAGAAGCGGACGAATCCGAAGCCGCGGCTCTGGCGGGTGTACTTGTCGCGGGGAATGTGGATATCTCCGATGTCTCCGTACTTGTCAAACAGGCGGCGCAGCTCGTTCTGCGTCGTGTTGTAGGAAATGTTGTCGACCTAAATTAATAGAAATTGATAACTAACGCCATATTGTCGAATATATTAAATGAAAATGTGAAAACGTTCGCACCTTCAACGAGTGAAGGCCTTCGATCTGCGGGGGTGCGCGTCCTCCGTCGTGACGACTCATCTGAGAGTAAATATATTACAGATCAATTAAAACATGATAAAAACAATAACATATCTTCACAAACAAAAGAAATAAACACAAACAATGAGAGCGGCGTGAGTCTGACGAAACCTTGCGCGTGATAGGTGTGCGCGCCAAAATTCGCGGCGCCAATACATTTCTGGCGCGGCAATTCAAATCCTACAGTAATCCAAACTGCAGGCGATTGTGCAACAATCAATAGAACAAATCATAAAATGCTTATTTACTTCGTAATATACAAGTATACAATATTTTAGGCAGTGACAGTGTGGGCTTGACGAAGAAGCTGAATGAAGTGATCGTGGGAGGCGTAGAGGGGAGCGCTGTCGTCGACGTTCACCCATCGCACAGCCACTGCGTCGTCTCCCGCTTGCAGATTCACCTGTAATCAATCAATAAATTAATCATTAACGACAACGATACTCACATTCTTGAGCAGTCCGTTGTGGTCGTGAAAGTTGACGACGGTGGTCTCCATCCACGAGTTGTCCGTGTTGCGCGGGTCGTCAACGTAGCCCTACAGTAGACCTAGACAGGCAGACGCGGCGGGACCCACCTTGTAGAAGGTGCGTCCGTTGGCCCACAGCTGCTCGATCTCCTCCTTCTGAACGCCTCCCAGTGTCTCCTCGGAGAACTCTCTCTTAAGGGTTTGCGAGACCTGCTCGCCTGCGTCCACCATTCCTCCCGGGATCGCCCACTCACCTAGATTACTGTAAATCGATAAATACAGTACTCCTCACCGGTATCGCCTCGCTCGATGGCAACGAACTGTAGCTTTCCGTCGTGTATGCGAGTGACGAGCGGATCAGCGGCGTGGTTCGGACCCCACCTCCCGAGAGTGCCCCGTCCAGTGATACCCGTACGGCCCATCGGATTCATCGGACGACCCGCCTCATCGAACCAGTACTGACTGAAACATCGTTTACAGATAGTACTTCGTGAAACGTCTCTGGCTCACTGACCAGACATGCGAATGTCTGTCGACCTTTCCGTCGACGGCGTTCCACTTGTACTTGCCGCTGACGTCTCCATCCGCCCAAACCTTGCCGACGATGGCGGGGTCGGTGTACTCGACCGGTCGATACTCCGGCCATTCCACGCCCCACTTCACACGCTCGTCCGGAACGGAAGCGCGGATCACGCTGCTGCGGATGTAGGGCACCGCTAAAAATATCAAAACATGTTTGTCACAAAACATAATACGTTAGAAACATAAAATAGTTTTGTTTGTGATATGATTCTTGTTCACCTCACCGGTATTTCTGCACTTTTGATGAATGAGAGCCATTATCGGTTTGCAAAGTAGGTGATTCCACAACGACATGCAATGTGAAACACTCTGCAACTAAATATATATCAAAACAAACACGAAATTAATAAAACGCAGCTAGATTTCAGAACACAGCTGATTTCTCAATGTTTAAAAAATTATAATTCAAGTTCCCGCACACTGGTCTCACAACGGGATTTTCTAAAATAGGCTCCGCCCACATTGCAGAATTATGCAGTTTTGTTTGCAAAAATACGTTTATTTACGTTTCATCTAAGTTTACATTATTTAATATGGTGCGCATCATATTCTGCATGCCGATATCTGTTATTCTTTTTTTTCTCGCTTTGATAGGCCCAGTCCTTCTTCGTGAAAATGTAGAATTTCGTTGTGTACGTCATGCATGTTTCGTCACTGCTGTTCTCCGTTCATTGTTTGAATCAGTGATTTTTCCTGTTTCGATTAAAGTGATTTTGCTGCAGGGTCCACAATGGCTACCGCCGCACTGAGCACCAACAACATGTAAGTGGTCATGTTTTTCGTATTTTTTTTCATTTTTTCATCCTTGCAGGGGATCAGGATTTGCGAATGATCTGTACCTATTTTTACACTATTGTTTTCAGTATGAGTTCCGGCGAGGCAATCGGCAGCTGGGCCGAGGCTGTTGAGCAGGATCGTGAGTTGTTGATATTTGAATTTCCTGTTCTTGGATGATATTATTCGATCATTTCTTGTTTTGTTTCTGCCTCGTGCAGTCATTCTGTTTCAGATATGCATGAGGGTCGTTCGGAGACTACCAATGCCGACGGAGTGAAGACCGTTGTCGATTACGTCGAAGACGACGGTGTTCGCTTCAAGGTGAGTGTTCGCTCGCTCGCGAGTATGAATGGTTATGAGTGCTTCTTCCTCGCTATTCGACATTCATATCTGATTCTTTTGTAGGTCGTCACCCAATTCAAGGTGATTACCAAGCGTGTTCCCCGCGTTGTTGCTGACCGGAAGAAGTGGAAGAAGTTCGGAATCTGCGAGCACGAGCCTTCCGGACCTCAGGTAAGTATGTTTTTGAAGTTTCGTTAACTTTACATTTGCTTTGTACAGGTGTCGACCACGTATGTTGCTGAGGCTGTTGAGATGCAGTTCACTCGCAACCGTGCCGGAGAGCAGATCCTGGACGTGCAGGAGGAGAAGCGCGAGGTGAAGACGTCGAGCCGCGAGCACTGCCGTCACTGCAAGGCCAACGACCATTGGTCTACCAACTGCCCGTATAAGGTGACAATTTGTTTCCATTGCGCAATTTTTACGAATGTTTTTTTCCAGGAGATGTACCAGGTGGAGGAGGAAGTCGATCCCCTCGTCGCCGCCCAAGAGGCCGCCAAGGCTGCCGGAGCCACTGGACGCTACGTTGCTCCCGGAAACCGTGCGGGACCTGGAGGAGTCGACAGGAGGTTAGATTGTATGAGTTTTGCGTAAGTCTAAATGCGCTCTAGTCGGTCGGACGAGAACACTTGCCGTGTTACCAACCTGCCGCAAGATTGCGACGAGGGAGAGCTGCGTGAGCTCTTCTGTACCGTCGGCCGTGTGTCGGTGAGTACTAGTTCCTTCTTCTTTTTCTCATGTAACATTTTTGAATTGTAGCGTGTGTTCATCGCCCGCGACAAGCACACGAACCAGCCGAAGGGCTTTGCGTTCGTGACGTACGAGACCCGACAGGATGCGGAGCGCGCCATCGAGCGCCTCAACGGACACAAGCTCTACCACATGGTCATGAAGGTCGAGTGGACCGCGTGAGTATTTGATGCATTTTTTTGTGTTCTGCAATTCAAGTACTGTCTATGAATCAAATTTCAGCCGCTCGAACAACTAGTCATCTCGAGCGCTGTCCATCGTCGTCTTCTTCTGACCCCGTTCCGTCGTTCCCGTCGCTTGCGGATCGATTGCCCTTTTCTTGTTTTGGTGTTTGTTGATTTATGAGAATGAGAGTGACTGTGAATAACGCGGTGTCACCTCGAGTGAATCTTTTGATGATCCGAAATGTTGGTTCGCCGACTTGGTCACTGGTAACAACGCGGTACTCACCCCGGTTTATAGTGACGAATTCTTTTCTCCACTATGTTCTAGATACATTTCTATCGGTTGGATCGTTCACCCTGTTATTGCACTACTGTTGCATCGTTCCATAAAGTATTGCTTCTTTACATCTGTTTATGATTGATTGGATTGTGGGGTCGTATTTTCCCTTTAGATATTTCACGTTTTCCGCCAAAATTAAAATTACATTTGAATTCTATAGATGGGTCTGTTGACGATTCTTCGCAAGCAGCGTGAGAAAGAGAAGGAGATGCGAGTTCTGATACTGGGACTGGACAACGCCGGCAAGACGACAATCATGAAGAAATTCATCGGAGAAGACCTCACTCGCATCGAACCCACCCTCGGTAGGGAGTTGGAGAGACGACATGAATTGATTGGTAATGTTGAGGCTTCAACATCAAGACGGTGGAGTTCAAGGGCTACTCGCTGAACCTGTGGGACGTGGGCGGGCAGAAGTCGCTGCGCAGCTACTGGAGGAACTACTTCGAGCAGACTGACGCCCTGGTGTGGGTGGTGGACTCGGCCGACAGGGAACGACTCAAGCAGTGCGCTGACGAACTCAAGTCAGTGGGGTGCATTGATGGTGAAAAATAATAATCAGAAAGAAAGAACACACGTTAGACAATCATAATGTAAGTCGGATAAGACATAAAACAGAAGACAACATTTCAATTTGAATCCACTAGCACGTGTTCTATTAGCTGAATATTTTGACATATTATTGTTTCAGGGGCCTGCTAGTGGAGGAGCGTCTGGCGGGCGCGAGTCTACTGGTGCTGGCGAACAAGCAGGACCTGCCCAGTGCCGCCAAGCCGAGCGATATTGCCAAGGTGAGTGGTGGTGGCTGGGAGGTCCGAGTCAGAGGCTGATTGCAATGAATGCAATACCGGATAATTCTGAAGACCCTGAAGTCAGAGTCAGAGTTTTTGTCCGGATTCGTTATTTCCGAATATGACATCACAATCACAGCGGTATGAATGGGACGGATAAAGATGTCTGGTCTGTTGGTAGTTGTTATATTTTAGTTTCATTTATTTATTTTTTCAGCTGCTGGACCTCGAGTCGATCCACTCGCACCACTGGAAGATCTACTCGGCTAGTGCGGTGACGGGCGAGAACCTGCTGGAGGCGGTGACTTGGATGTGCGACGATGTGGCCAGCAGGGTGTTCACTCTGGACTAGTGGAGGAGAAGGAGCAGTGGAGCATTCGTATTGCTTACAGTTTGTACATTTTTCAGTGTTGATCTCAGCCGGATACGGTGCCTCTCGGTGTTATTGTAATTTGTAATAAATGTTGTTTCAGACGAGTGGTGTTGTGTGTTACTGCGTTCTTGACCGAGGGGTGCGGTCATGTGAGCGGCGATTAGAGAGGGAGAGGGGTCAGCGAGGGTCACTCTGTGAATGTGTGCAGTGAGTGGACCGCTGTGTCTGCTCACTGCCGCGTACTCACTATCAACGCACTTTCGCTATTCGGCGATAGTGTGCATGCCGTTGTTATCATTGTTGCTCGCTATCACTGATTGTGGCATCTATCACTCTCGGTATCACAACAATACTATTACTCTCACTAGGCACTGCTTGTTGAGACATGATTGTTTCTGTGCGATCTCTGTATCCTTGGATATGTTTATAACTTTCATTAATGAGCAGTGGGGATTTGGATGTGTTATGTGGTGCCAGCTGTGTGCGCATGACACGTGATCCATTCGTGCCCCGAGGGCATCCCGTGAATAGCCGAGAGGGTGTCTGCGCGCGAGGCGGCGCGTGCGCGCGTCGCGGCCCTAGCAATCAGCTGACTGCGGCCCGGCTGGCTGGTTGGTTCCACCCCCACAGCCGAGCATCGATATATTTGCATATGCGGACCTTTGTGGCTAGGCGGGTGAGGCGTCCGTCCACTACTAGTCTATCGATCCGAGACGCCGCGTGTGTGTACGCTGTACGCATGTTCGCCACTCGCCTCACTGCTGTTGTGCCATGTTGTTGTTGTTTTCCGTCTCTCTTTTTCATATGCTGCCTTCATGACAGTTGGCGAGGTAGGCGTGTGTTCAGCGCTGCGACTCACTGTTTCAGAGACCCGCCCTCACGGCTCTCATATTCGCTGCCCCTGTCAGATGATAGTGAGAGGGTAGAGTTGTGTAGTGAGCGAGTGAGAGAGATATCGTAGTGCGCGGAGTGAGTGAGAGTGAGTGGTGTGTGATCACGTGTTATTCGCGCGGAGGTCGCCTAGTGACGGGACGCGTCCGCTGCGCACCCCCATAACTATTGACTCGATGTACATATGATTCGCAGGTACGCATAGAACCGGACCCGCTCCGAATATGAAGCGCACCCTACTGATCCCGCAGCACTACCGACAGCGCCGGTGACTAGTAATCGATGAATCGATTAATCGATTGTGTCCCTCTTTCTCTAATCTTGTGTGTGTTCCATTTGCGTTTCGTGTTCGGCGTAGCTAGTGCACGCGTGGTGTCGTTTCGTTCGGAGACGACGTGGGGTGCGTCCACGTCTTCTGGTCCTTCTGGACGTCGTGGATTCCAGGATGTGGTCGTTGGCGTGCGTGTTCGACTACTGCGATCACGTGTTTCTGCGCCTGGACCTGCATGACTTTGGAGAGGAGGCGGATCTGGATGCGGCCGCGCTGTGGGTCGACCAAAAGATGCGGTGAGTCTCTCTCCCTCCCTCTCTCTCTCTCTCACTCTCTCTCTCTCTCTCTCTCTCTCTCTCTCTCTCTCTCGATCCCATTAGTTTGCATATACAATCGTACATCATCGATTCCAGCGTATGATGTAGTGTGAGATGTGTTCTTGTTTACATCGATTCTCCATTAGTTTTCGGCCCACT
Source organism: Rhabditoides inermis (assembly GCA_963966185.1). Classification (NCBI taxonomy): domain Eukaryota; kingdom Metazoa; phylum Nematoda; class Chromadorea; order Rhabditida; family Rhabditidae; genus Rhabditoides; species Rhabditoides inermis. Next base: position 92,105 of record CAWZYM010000332.1, on the reverse strand, counting down.
TCTGTTATCACGCGAACCTTGTCAACATCTTGTTTACCCGAGTAGGAGCGCGTAATTAGTAGCGCGCAGCCTTGGGAAAAGAAGACGTCGGCGATTCTCTGATTTGATTACGCGCCGAATATGCATAATTGCTGGTGCAAAACCGGATGATGAAGATCACGCGGCGTGGGAAAAAAGCGATGAAAATGTGGGCAAAGTGCGTAGCCGACTGGCGAAAGCATGTGATGACTACACTCTTGCGGTCTCTCTCTCTCTCTCTCTCTCTCTCTCTCTCTCTCTCGCGGAAAAAAAGTGATGGGAGAAGTTCGGGAGAGGAAACTGTTTGAAGAAATCTAGATCAGCTGGCTAACGTCACGCGGCATGGTATTGTGTTTTGCTAGCGTCAAAGTTTTGAAGCGATTGGCATGGACTACGTAACATTGCAATCAGCTGCTTTCAGCTGGTGTGTATGCTAGGAACTTGAGAATGGACTTGGACTGTAGCAAGCGGAATTAATAATAATAATTTATTACAGTTCACACTGTGCCACACACAAAATATGATGAAAAATGAAGGAAAAAAATCAATGCAACAAATAAGTGCGTATCAATCTGTAAAACCAGCAGTTTCAACTAATACCCACCCCTGCCTGGAGGTGGCGAGGGAGAGTGGGCGGAGGAACCCGAGTGAGTACATGAGGAGGCAATGCACTCTGGGGCAGGCACCAGTTTCCACCACGGTAACGTCTCGATAGCAACACTCTAGAATCAAAGGGAGGGGAAAATTGCATCTGATCATATAAGGCAAAGAGAAAGAAATGAATGTGATCGGGTGTCGTGTGCTAGTGTGAATGGTAGGGGGCTCGAGATGGGGCAAAGACGTGTATGATGTTGTCGTTGGTGGTTCTTGTTGTTGAGATTGTGCAGAGTGTGCGCCAAGGATGGATGGATCGTGTGCCCTCGATGAGAATGGACTCGAGCCCGCGCGGCCGAAGAGAAGCGTGTGACAGCCGACGGTGAACACAGCGACATGCCTTACCAGCACAACTCACCCGTGGATCAAAGAAACATAAGAGAAAAAATCGAAAGGGTGAGAGTCAGTTTGCCAGACTGAGCACTCTAGTGAGATCGATTTTCTCGAGCGAATTTCGGAATATGTTGGAATTTCGCGCAGTGAAAAGACGAGGGTACGCTTTAGTTAGAGTGCAAATGTTCCTGGCTGTTCGGAGAGTGAAGTAGTTGTGCCTAACTGTATTGCGAGTCGAATGTATTCTCAGAGCAAATGAACCATTCCTGCCACGTGTAGGTTTCAACTTGAAGTACTGTGAGAATCGCGCGGCTGTTTCGTTGCGTCGCATTTTGAAAGCGAGCGTAAGATCAATGGCGGCGCGGCGTTCGCACAATGTACGTAAACCGAGAATACGTGACCGAAATGCATAGGGTGGCATCGACTGTGGGTAACCACTATCAGCTCTCTCTCTCTCTCTCTCTCTCTCTCTCTCTCTCTCTCTCTCCCCTCTCTCATCTCCCCCTCCTCTCTCTCTCTCTCTCTCTCTCATCTCTTTCTCCCTTTCAGTGAGCGCGCCGACACTCAGCGTCTGACGTACCGCGATCACGAAGGCGATCTGATCGTCGTCGAGATGCCGGGAGAGGAGGACGTCAAGGTACGGTAGGGGTACGGTAGGGGTACGGTATCAGGGAATCAGGGTAGATCAAAGCTGAGCGTGAGAATAGCTGTCAAGATACGGTAGGAGTATCAGGGGGAATCAGGCAATCGGGCAATCAGGGTGGATCAAAGCTGAGAATAGCTGTGACCACTGACCAGTATAGATTAGATGCGTATCGAAAAGATCACATCTCCTGCGGGCGTGTTGCGTAATTAGTGCGCAGTCATGTGAGGGTGTGAGAGGCATGTGATCGGATCGATCAGAAAGTGATCCGACACAGTGCTCTGCTGGGCATCGAAATGAGAGCCGGCTGTCAACATGTTGGGTTATTCCTAGGTGGTTAGAAGTCGTTGAAATGCGACTGGGAAGGCGCGTTGCGATTTCGAGAGAAGACAGAAGATACAAAATTGTATTCAGGAGTTCCTCTCCGACTGCGTGCGCGGCCGCACTCATGAGCTGCGTCTCACGTTCCCGCGCGAGCCTCGCACACTCTTCCCCACCCGCTACCAGCTCAACTGCGTGCACAGGTAGCGGCGCCGTCTCTCTCTCTCTCTCTCTCTCTCTCTCTCTCTCTCTCTCTCTCTTTCTCCCCCCCCATCTCCCTCTGCAGTAAGGCAGTTTCAGGGAGCCGGTTCTGCGCAAGGCGTCCCCCGTTCCTCTGCCGAAGGAGGATGCGCTCATCCAGTTCGATCCTCTGCCCATGGAACAGGCGGTCGACGATCACTTCATGCGATTCCTCGCGCAGCTGGAGAGAAAGCAGCAGATCATCAAGGAGACAAGCGAGAGAACGCTGGCCGCCCAGCTCGCACTCACCCCGCCGAGGGAGAGCGGATCGCCGGTGAGAGAGAGAGAGAGAGAGAGAGAGAGGGGGGGGGAGGGGAGAGAAATGTGTGTTCGTTGTTCGAAGGCATTCGTAAGTGTTTTAAAAGACTAAACTAAACGCATCTCAGGCATTATTAACCATCCTATTCCTGCTGACTTTATTGCTATTCGTTGAAACGTATCATGATTTTGCCAAAAATAATAGAAAAAAAACAGTTCGATCACCTTTGCAACGTTCTGGTTCGAAGATGAAATTAACGTGTCATTGTCATCATCTACACTACAGATTCCCCCCCCCCTCCCTTCAATCAATACTGATGAGAACTGATTTCGAAACGCATTCACACTACCAAACCACGTATATCGAAGGCGCATTGAAAGGGCTGTTCGAAGAAACTGACCAACTCTATTAAGTAGCGTTCAGTCTCATCAAAACTCCCTTCGATAGTAACTTCGGAACGCCTTCGACACACGACCAAACAGCTTGTTTCGAAGGCGTTTTGAAGGGGCTGTTTCGAAGAGACTGAACACGCCTTTACAGATCGTGACGCCGTGGTCTCCGCCCGCCGCCGCCGCCGCCGCGCACTCATCCGAGTGCCACTGCAAGTGCGGCGCCAACAAGGCAGTGTTCGACTTCCTCGAGCAGCCCGACTCCCTTCTCTTCCCTGTCCTAGACAACGCCAGGGAGGCGCTGCACAACGAGGGAAGGAAGACGCCCAAGGTATGGTGCGCGAATTCGGAAGCTTTGAATTTTTGAAATCAACGTGCTGCTGCTATGTGGTGCTTTTTACACTCATTGTTTTTTGGCGTTCCCAGGAATAACCACAGTGGTTGTCAGTATGCAAATTTATTCGTTTAGTCTCCCGAGATCAGCCGTCCCGCGGTCACCGCGCCGCTGCGAGAGTTCATCGAGCAGATGGAGGAGGAGATAATGAAGAACGAGGTGGGAGAGGGAGAGGGAGAGAGAGAGAGAGAGGGGGAGGAGAGAGAGAGAGGAGAGGGAGAGAGGGAGAGAGAGAGATAGATACCATCCCCAGGTGACACAGCGCATGCGTCGCGTGGAGGCGCGCGCGGCTCGCGCGCTCGAGAGGAGCCGCCAGACGCTGCAGCTCTCCTCGACCACCAGCACCTCTGTGCGCGGAGGCTGCCGGCCCAAGCAGTGCCGACAGACGCAGACCGAGGCTGGAAAGTGGGTGGAAGGATCTGTCTCTGTCTCTCTGTCTCTCTGTCTTCCCCCCTCTCTCTCATCCCTCCCCCTTGCAGGAAGGACGTGCAGACCTCTCCGAAGAAGGAGGCTCGTCGCGGCGGGTGCGAGTCGCGCAAGCTGATCAAGGCCGGTCGCTCCTCCACCCGCGCGAAGAGGGAGCAGAAGCGTGTGGGCGAGCGGGAGGGGGTGGACGAGATCAGCCGCGGGCTGGAGATGTGCGAGCGGATGGTGGCCGAGGACGCACTGCGGGCTGTCCTCGTGCCGAAGACTGCCAACGAGATCATCCTGCGCTCTGTCATGGCCGATAAACGGGCGCGTCTCCATGGACTGCAGCATATTGGACATGAGAAGGTGGTTGTCAAGGTGAGGGATCAATCGATGTTATATTGGTATTCGCACATATTGTATATTTTTTCATACATGTTTCATAGTTATTCATCATTATGGTAACGATACAATAGAGTTTCGACAGGGTGCAGACATAATGCTAATCGATAATGATATTGTTTGGATTCAGGCGCGTCAGCCTGCCGTTTCGGCCGCACCCATTCCCCTCCCCGCCGGACCGGTCGCTGCCTGCTCGGATGTGGCGATCCGCGCGCCCTCCACTGTACAGAGAGTGAAGGCGGCTGGGGCTATCGTCAAGCCGAGGAGGAACAGCGGCAGCCCCGGGAAGGTCGTCGCCGCCCCGCCGGCGCCCAGAAAGCCCAGTGTCAAGCTGGGCAACAAGGTACGGGGACTGTACTGTCACATGTTTTATCCCTTTAATGAAACTACGCTGGGAACGAGATAGGGAGCATATGAGAGAGGGAGAGGGAGAGGGAGAGGGAGAGGGAGAGGGAGAGGGAGAGGGAGAGGGAGAGGGAGAGGGAGAGGGAGAGGGAGAAAAAGAAAGAGGGAGAGATAGAGAGGGAGAGAGAGAGGGAGAGAGAAAGAGAGGGAGAGAGAGAGACGTTTCTGTTTTCTAGCCGCGCATCGCGATCGCGAAGGAGAGCGACGTGCAGCGGGTGGGTGTGACGGCCACGGAGCACATCTACACCCGCCAGGTGAAGCTCGTCAACCTCAGCAAGAGGAAGATGGACGGCGTCAAGGTATGGGTGTTATAGCTATTAGTTACAAAGTACCTCAAATAACACATTCATGGCCCATTCGATCTGTTCCATGATTCGTTTAACGCGTGTTGATTTAACTGTGTGAGATGAAACGTATATGAACACAGCGAACAGGATATGGTGAATGTCGATCTGGGCCGTGGATAATTGGTGTAAACAATGAGCGGGGTTCTTATAGTGCTCAGCTGGAGCTCGTGTTTGAAACATGGTTCACTCCCGGAATCACACATTCATAGCGTATTTGTTTATTTGGATAATTGTTGTTATAATAATAATATTAATAATAATAATACGAATAATAATAATAGTTTATTACCGTGTTGAGTACTGAACATGGGCAAACATGGTTTCTAGGAATCCACTTTCAGCTGGAGCTCGTCCGTCTCTCCTCTCCGACCTGTTCTGCCATGTTCTCCTCCTCCTCCCCGCTCTCCCTCGCACCCGCCGGAAAGTGCAAGCTCAGGGTCGGCATCGTCTGTCCCGCCGGAGCGCCCAGCCACGCGTCGTGAGTTTCTGAGAGACAACGACTTTTTGTTACGTAAAGAAGAATTCTGAGGAAAGAGTCACCCGCCCAAAACATTGGTGCGCTCAGATTTTGGCGAGAGCCCGCGAGTACGGCTGCGGCGGGCAGCAGTCTGAGGCTCCGCCCTCGTCCACTTAGGCTATTTGGACAGAGGAATCGTTATAAATAATTCAAAAACATAACTTTTTGAGCCAGTCAGAGTTTTTTATTGCCAGAATTGTGTTCCGAAGTATCGTTTTGGCCTTACCGATAGGTGTTTCTATTTTCCCCGGAGGTACACTGGCGACTTATTTTTGACTCGGAATGTTTGAAAGATTCATATTAACCCAAATCTTAATCGATTTGTGAGAAAGAACAGCGACTATCCGTTGCTTTCAAACGTTGCAACTCGCTGTTGCAACATTTTATTTCAAACTCAAAATTGGTCCCGCCACGACTTCCATTCCGTCGAACTCTTCAATACTGCAGAAATAGCGAGAAAACACATAATCCCAGACGAAAGAAGCCTGTCCACTTAAAAATGAAGCCTGTCCACGAAAGCTAGTTGCAGAATTAAGTCGCCACTGTTCCTTTAATTGGTTTACTTCGAATGAGTAGGATCTGTTCGTTTTTTCAAACAGTCAATTCCTGACAAATTGCTGTAAAGTGTAACTGGATCACATGAATGGGCAGTGAAACGCATTGGGTAAATGTTTCTCGCAGGTACGTGCTGACTCTGGACGGGAAGCGCGTGTCGCCCGAGATTCACGTCTTCACTCCGGCTAGTGTCAAGGGAAAGAAGGTGAGAGACAGAGAGAGAGAGAGAGAGAGAGATAGAGAGAGAGAGAGATCACTCCTCCCATTCAGGTTCCCTCTCTCGAGTCCATGTCGATGGCCGCCATCTCCTCTGCCCCCAAGAAGTCGCGTCTCTCCCTCGCCCTTCCGCGCCGTCTCGCCGTCGAGGGACCGCGCCGCCTCGCACTCACTGCTCCACTCAGCAAGGAGCAGGAGCAGGAGCAGGAGAAGGAGCAGCCGTCGCTCATGCAGCTCGTCGACCAGGTGATGGAGGAGGCGATCGAGAACGTCAAGCTCGCCAAGGCGGCCAAGGAGCAGGAGGAGAAGGAGCAGGAGAAGCAGGCTTTGGAGAAGGAGCAGCAGGAGGAGGTGGAGGACACGCAGTCATCGTCGTCGGAGACGGACTGCGAGGAGGAGATCCAACAGCTGCTGGACGATATGGAGAGGATCAGCGAGTGGAGGGAGGACGAGGAGATGGGAGACGACAAGGTGAGAGATTCGGGACAGTGAATCGAAAATACCCCATTGTCCATTGGATTGAATGAATGCTCTTTCAGCTGCGCGGAGCCCATCTTTCGGCATTTTTTTTTCAGATTCCTCCATCACTTTCCATTGAAAAAGTTTCCAATTGCCAGTCACGTGTTAGGGTAGAGTTGTTCCGTTTATCATGGCAAATCCCATGTGACATGTCAGCATCACAGTACAAATTTGAAAAGTTGCATCACCGTTTCGCCGGATGCTGCAATATAGTTCTATGCTCGCAATAAGTTGCACGCGGTGAGGTAGATCAAAGGAAGACGGAGAGTCAGCTCTAGGCAACAGCGCGCGAAACAAGAGAGGCAGACGGTTATGGCACCGTATTTCGAATTGCAAGCGAGGTAGATCGATAACTATCGCTCTGGCGCAGAGTATAGATCACTTCAATTGCAATAGTTGAAAAGCAAGTTGGAAGGCGTTTTGCAAGGCATTTCGGAGGTGGCTGGAAAAAGTTCCGGTAGTAGTTTGAAGAGACTGACCGATACTTTGCAGAAGCCGTCCACCTCCACGTTCACTTCTTCTTCTTCGGAGCCGCGCAAACTGGTCGACTATGAGAGCAGCTCTAGCAACGACGAAGAGAGCGACGACTCCGACTTCGAGGTGAGAGAGAGAGAAGGAGGGAGAGAGAGGGGGGAGAGAGGAGAGAGAGAAGGAGAGAGGAGAGAGAGAGGAGAGGGAGAAAGGAGAGAGAGAGAGAGAGAGGGGAGGGAGAGGAAGGAGAGGAAGAGGGAAGGAAAACATCTGAATAGGATCACAGATGCAATGTGAGATTGACGTCACTCATTCCAGGTGATCGAGGGAGAAGCAGAGGAAGAGACGCAGTGACGTCATCACCCCCTTCCCCTATTCTAGCCAGTCCAACTAGCTAGCTGTATACTACTCTAAACTAAGTCTCGTGTTTAACGCTTCAGGACCTTCTTTGTCTAGTGTACGTACATTCTAGTTAATTCTCTTTCCTCCCACTCTCCCTCTCTCTCACTCTCATCCTTACGCCTACTGTACATACAATGTAATGTAAAAAACAGCTGTAAATATCGAGTGTGGAGCGCTTCGTGATAAAAAAAGTTCTTTGGGATTTATTTGTTTCTCCGATAAAATACGAATCAGTGTGATAACAATAAAAAATGTTAGGTCAAGTGTATGCCGATGGGGGGAGTACGAATGATTTCGATAACCCAAAGGCTCCGGACCTGTCCCAAAACTGAAGCCATCGCAGATATATCCAGTTTACTGCTAGAGTGCGATATCAGCCGGGTTTGCATCTTTCAGAGGTGATTCATCGTGATTTGTGACTTGGGGTTGGCGATAGAGTCTGAAAGACAAACCAACCAAATACCTAGTTGTTGTTTTTTTGATAAAATACAAAATCAATATAGGGTATGTCCCCCATTTCAACGGTACGCAGTTATCTCGGTCGACCCAAACAGACAATGAGAAAATGACGTCGAAAAAGGACACTTTTTGATGTTTTTGAGCTCAATTGAGCACTTCCCGAATGAAAATCACAAATATCGAGCCGACAATCTGACTCAAAGGCTCACTCTCCCAGAATTTATGATTTTCGGTTGAGTTTAAACAAAGTTTAAAAAAAAGTTACACTGAATCATCTATTGAAGCTATGCCTATGCATTTTGGAGGTGTTTCATGATTTTCAAATTCAGGAGTAGCGATATCAACAAAAGCGAGACGACAATCGCTTCCGAACAGTGACATCCTCTGTTCAAAGGACAAAAAATAGAAAATTTCGGAAAGAACGAAGTTGTGAACTGCTTCATTTGACTGGCAAATGAGAATGACCCTCATTTTCCTAAAATCAGACCGCAAAGCGCGCGAATTGCGATCAAATGCGCGACTAAATGCGATGAAAAGCTGTCTGGAAAATATTCGACGAGTGAACAAGCGCACCGTGAGCGGGGGGAATACCCTATAATTGAAAAAAAAATAAAAAGTGTTGTAGGTCAAGTGTATGCCGATGGGGGGAGTACGAATGATTTCGATAACCCAAAGGCTCCGGACCTGTCTCACGGCCTGAAGCCATCGCAGATATAGCCAGTTCACTGCGAGAGTGTGATATCGGCCGGGTTTGCGTCTTTCAGGGATGATTCCTCGTGATGTGTAGCTTGGGGGGTATCAGATTTTCACTTGTCATACTTATCACAGTTTCATCCTCCAAAGTTTTTGACAAATGTTAGCATCGAAATTCGAAATGCTATTGTTTACACACATGACGGTTTTGACTGCTGACTGAAAATGGGAGCAATACTCTAAAAGCAAACCAAATACATAGAGACACCCACGCATGAACACCGGGTATAAAACTGACTACCAAAACAGGCCAACGCCCAAAACATTCCTAGTAGTCAACAATTCGTTAATCTCTTTATCTCACTGTTATCAGTTCGCATCCGTTTTACTGTGAACCAGTCATATGTCAATTTTTTTCGCACACCAAATGTCAAGGCAAAGTAGTCATTTTCGAAGGTCGAAATGTGCCGAATATGCGATAAAGAGGGATATAAGAGAGGTGGTATGGTGAACAGTTGACAACGGAGCTTCTGCGATGAGACTCCTTCTTCTCCTTCCTCTCCTTCTCCTTCTCCTGCCTGCTGTGGTATTCGCCTGCCCGCAGGGACTGGCTTGTATCGAGGTGAGTTCCTACAGTAAGATGCCGGCAGTTACTTCAAAACACTTCCGAACCACATCGAAACTAAGGTTGTTTATCTGCAGTTTCAAATTATACAACCAAGTGACTTCAAGGTATACGATCAGAAGATTCAAGTTCTACAACCAAATAACCTTATCACTACAAACTCACGATCAAGTACTAGTAAATAGGCAAACTTCTGATCACCACAGTAAAATGATGGAACGGGTTTCCCTCTTCCAACATTTCTCTTCAGATCTACAACAAGTGTCCGTTCAGTATCTGGCCGGGCATTCAGGGCAGCAGTGTGCCCGCCAACGGAGGATTTCGACTGGATGCGGGACAGGTGAGAGAGAGAGAGGGAGAGAGAGAGAGAGAGAGAGAGAGAGAGAGAGGGAGAGGGACGACGATGACGTCACTAATTCAGGCTCGCACGATCCAAGTTCCCAACGGGTGGTCGGCTGGGAGGATCTGGGCGAGGCGCGGCTGCGACGGCAGCTTCAACTGCGACACCGGATTCTGCGGGGTGGGTAGAGAGGCCTTTCTCTCTCTTTCTCTCTTCCCTATCTTCTCGTTCTATCCCTCTTCTAAAAGAAGCTGGAGAGTGACAGGATAACTACGATACGCGAGTACCATCGATTTCTTTTCAGCGATGAGGGCTGAATAGCTAAACGAACAGCGCTCTCTCTCCCTCTATCCCTCTCTCTCTCTCACTCTTTTTCCCTGCCTCCCTCTCTCCTCGGAGGTACTGGAGTACCCTCTCTCCTTTCCAGCACGAGAAGGGCTGAATAGCTGAACAAATAGCTCTCTCTCTCTCTCTCTCTCTCTCTCTCTCTCTCTCTCTATCCTTGCCTCCTTTCCAGCACGAGGAGGGTTGTCGCGGCCGGGGCGGCGAGCCGCCCGCCTCGCTCGCAGAGTTCACACTCAACGGAGCCGGCGGACAGGACTACTACGATGTGTCCCTCGTCGACGGATACAACCTGCCCGTCTTCATCGAACCCAAGCAGGTGCGGAACCATCTCTCTCTCTCTCTCTCTCTCTCTCTCTCTCTCTCTCTCTCTTCCCCTCTCTCTCTCTCTCTACCTCTCTCTCTACCTCTCTCTCTCTCTCTCTCTCTCTCTCTCTCTCTCTCTCTCTCACCCCACCCTCTCCCCCCTCAGGGCACGTTCCGCACGAATGGCGGCCAGTACGACTGTCGTCGGGCGGGCGGCTGTGTCAAGGACCTGCTGCAGATGTGTCCGCCCGAGCTGAGGAAGACCGTCAACGGACGCGTGAGTGCATCGTGGTACTGACGCGAGGACCAACGGTCCCTTCGAAACCTGTCGAAACGTGTTTCGAAGAGACTGTCACCTTCGATATCGCCGAAATCGCGCTCGCAAAAATGCGTGTTTCGAAGACAGTGTGCGAGATTGGTTTCATCGTTGACGTATCCAACAAAGCGGTTTCAGACGGTGGGCTGCAAGTCTGCGTGTCTGGCGTTCAACACGGACGAGTACTGCTGCCGGGGGGCGCACGACAGGCCCGAGACATGCAAGAGCAGCAGCTGGCTCAAGAACTACCCCGCCATATTCAAGGTGCACCTCTCTCTCTTTCTCTCTCTCCTCTCTCCTCTCTCTCTCTCTCTCTCTCTGTCTCTTTCCTCTCTCTATCTCTCTCTCTCCCTCCCTCCCTCTCTCTCTCTCTCTCTCTCTCTCTCTCCTCTCTCTCTCTCTCTATCTCTTTTTCCTCTCTCTCTCTCTCTCTCCCTCTCCTCTCTCTCTCACTCCCCCTCTTCTAGGACGCGTGCCCGACCGCCTACTCGTATGCCTATGACGACCACTCCTCCACCTTCTTCTGCCGCGGTGTAAACTCGCCGAGTCCCGAATACACCGTTCAGTTCTGCTGATGTCACAGACATCTCATTATGCACCCACTACTCGCATTTCATCTATAAAACTGTGTATGACACGTCCTGCTTTCTTTGTCATAAAAAAACACACACCAAAACCCATTTTCTTATCTAGACTATCATCACTATCATCAGGTTTACTCACTCAGTATTCGTGATTTGCATGCTTCGTATCAATCGTATCGTCATCAATTTGAGCCAGTAGTGGACTTTTTTGTTCAGACGGTTGAATCCGGGGTCCTTCTAGTCGAGAACAAGATGAGGTTAGAGATCACGACAACGTGGAGATGACGAAGGGACTCGACTTCTCATTTTCCGGAGTAGGAATGAGGTGGACGGAGAGAACTCGACACACCTGGCTTACGCGGATGATATATTGACTGAAGCTGAACAGTGGACAACAGACAGTCGCCAAGACGAACGAGGCGACGATGAAAATCACGCTGAATGTAGAGGAGGTGGGGTACGTCGACCAAATCGTCTCGGCAGAACACTCAGTTTCATGTTCGACGACGCGAAGAAGGTGTCACGGCGGATTCGAGCAGGCCGGGGCGCGTTCCACAGACATCGGCACTTCTGTGCGCACCCAAGACCTTCACCAAATACACGAAAAACGGATTATTGATTCATTTATTGAATACGTGTTATTGCATATAAGTCGGTATCATTTGTCGGTATCATCTGAGTGTTATGGTGTTCTGTGTATATTGAGTGTTTTGATTTTAAGTGTTTGTAGATCAGCAGTGTGATCTAACTTTGTGTGTCTTTGTTATTGTTGTCTATTGTTTCGTCATCAATTATTGTGTAATTTAAATTGTTGATATAATCTTTGTCTATCGCTGATTGGCCAGTTGCATCCACACGTGCAAGCGCTGCAACTGAGAATTGAATTATGAATAGATCTGTGCTAAAATCATACTTTGCTGGTTAAACCCATATCGATTGATTATCGATTGGCTATCGAACGCGAGTGAGAGCGAGGGGTGATATCCGTGTGTGAGGGCAATTTACAGGAGGAGGAGCGCCGTAGGCGCGACTACGGGAACATTAAAAAAACAACAACAACAAAGAGTGGTGTATACTACCGTATAACTAACGACAGCACCGTACCACTGCGATGAATACGTCGAGAGGCGGATTGTGTGGTCCTGGTCTGTGGTATCGTCTCTTTGATCACGCGCCAGATCGCCGTCGATGCTGTCCGATATTTGTCGTTGTAAGTTTTGTTTTCCCGAGTTCTGTTATATTTATATATTTATTGTCGTGTTACATAAACAAAGACATTGCAAAACGGGAAAGAAATAATACGACATTGGTATGTGTGAAAGGGAGGAGACATAACATGAACGATAGATAACATGATATAATACTAAAGGAAAGGAAAAACATGGATGTGCTCAAAAACGACGGATTTTAGACAGTGTCATTAATTCTAGGGAAGATAGGTGTTGTTTAAAAGAGGTGTGGTCACGGATATGTACAACGTCAGAAGGTAAGGCATTCCAGGTACTAAAAGCTCTACTAATAAATGTGCTTATTTGGCCATTGTTATCGAATGAAGGCACAATTCTAAATTCGTTTGAGTTTCTGGATCTTGTTGGAATAATAGTGAAAAGCCCTTGATAATCCAAAATTGTTTTAGAGTGAATGAACTTATGTATATAAGTGATGTCATTCAAAAAACGGCGATATTCGAGTGTTTCAAGATTGAGTAGCTCTAGGCGTTGAGGATAGGAAAGGGTGCGACCGATACGCTGACACACGCGACGAGTGAAATAACGCTGTACATTTTCAATGAGGTTTACAGAAAATACATCCTGCGGATTCCATAGTTCAGTGCAGTATTCCAATTTGCACCTAAAATAAGTTTTGTAGGCAGTTACCAAGATGTTAAGATCCCTGGTTTTATAGGTTCTGAAAAAATCATTTATGGCGAAAAGAGTTTGTTGAATAATGTGGGTGTAGTGATCTCTGAATAAGAGTGATCCGCTCATGAGAACACCCAAATCTTTAGCGATTTCAACAGGGACTAAGGCACACCCTTGTACAAAGTAAGTGTGCTTAGGGTTACCTATGTGTAGAATTTGAGTTTTCTCCGTGGAAATTTCCAGCCCCCAAGAGGATGCCCAATCAATTACGATATTTATAGCTAGTTGGAATATTGACGCAGCAGTTGTATCACAAGGGTCAAACGGGTAGTACACTTTCAAGTCATCTGCATAGAGCGCGCATTTAACATTATCAGGTAAATTATCAGAGATGTTGTCAATGAATACGTTAAAAAGTAGTGGGCCTAAACAGGAACCCTGAGGAACTCCACAGTTAACAGTACTTGGTTTTGATTGCTTGCCCCCAACCATAACGGACTGTTTTCTGTTCTTGAGAAACTCTTTAATCCAACCAAGAGTATTTCCGCGGATGCCCATGGAATCTAATTTTTTAAACAGAAGTGAATGGTTTATGGTGTCGAAAGCTTTCTTGAAATCAAAGTATATGCAGTCAACGACTAAACCTGCCGAAACATATTTACACCAATGGCTATGGCATTCAATGAGTTGGGCATTTGTAGATCTATTTTTGCGAAAACCAAATTGTTTAGGGGAAAGAACGTTATTTTTCTCAAAGAAATCTGTTATTTGTTTCACGCACAGGCGTTCAAAAACTTTGGAAATGCTGCAAGTTAGAGATATAGGCCTGTAATTCGAGACGAGTTCACGAGGACCCTTTTTGTATAGAGGCTTAATCCATGCTTCTTTCCAGATCTGCGGAATAGAACAAACTGACATAGACATGGAAAATAAAATGGTCAGCGGAACCGTTATGGATTTCGAAGTGTTTTTAAGTTTAAGAAAGACATTATTAATTCCATCTGGAGAAGTGTTGAATTTAGATTTTAGTTTACTGATAAAATGATGAACAGTTAAAAGAGAAATATCAATAACATCCAGAGATTCTTTCAAATATTGCAGTTGAGACCCAGGAGGGGAACCCAAATTAGCATAAACTGAATCAAAATATGCAGCAAAAAGTTCACATTTAATTTCTGATTCGTGTACAAAAACTCCATTGTTGCAGAGAGACCTTATACCATCTGCTGGATTCATTTTTTGGCGAACGTCCCGGTAGAATGCTGACCGGTTTCCATTAACAATTAATTTTTTCTCACGTTTACAATTCCATTTATAAATAGCTTTGCGTAATTTACGCTGAGCTCGATCTGAATCCATAGATTGCGGTCTAATCGATGATAACTTCATAGCATGTCGCTTCAGCTTATTTAATTGAGATGGAAGAGAGCGGGTGCGATTGGGTTTTGAAGCGACAAGCGGAATGTGATCATCGATTATGTTGTGAATAATACGGTAGAATTCAGAACACGCATCCTCAGTGTTTTTGCCAATAAATACGTGACTCCAATTGATTTCAGAAATGATTTCATTAATTTTCATCCAGTTAGCTTTTTTATAGTTTCGGTGCAAGGTGAGAGAGACGTTGGAGTTGGGTGGATATTCATGAATTTTTAAGATTATTTCAATAGGTAAATGATCACAAGTGGAGAACTTGGGGAGTGGATTAGAGGAACCAATGAGACTAATGTTGTCCGTAAATACGAGATCAAGAGTATGCGCACGTCTACCTACCCGTCTGACCATTGTGGCACGCTGAACAGTTTGACAAAGGGAGTGTAAAAGGGAGAAGTCGAGCAGTGATTTGTCAAAGTAATCGAAAGCTTGGAAGGTCTTCCAATTGATAGTGGGGGCATTAAAATCACCAAGAATCAGGTGAAACCGATTATCATGATCAATAAGTGAATCCAATTCCGATATTAATTGCGAACCAGTAGATTTAATTATTTGAGATGACCCGGGGGTACGGTAACAGGTTATGAAACGAATTGGTTTGGAGTATACGAACGTGGGGGACGGTAGAATGTCAAATACGAGAACCTCACATAAGTTATTGAGAGATTTGCTGGCAACATGTTGAACAGTGAGAGAAGAATTGTACAGCGCTAAAACACCACCCGCGTGCGACGGCCTATCGGAACGCAAAATGTTGTAGCGACCACCCAATTTGAGTGACGACACGGAGTCCTGTGGATCTAACCACGATTCGGTGAATAAACAGATCAAGGGCTTTTCACATTTTAATAATAATTCGATTTCATAAAACTTGTTTCTGACCGATTGCGCATTTAGAAGAATAACCTTAGAACCCGGAATGCCTACTACATGAGAAGATAGAGTACAATCAACGTGAGGGACAACAACATTATCAAAACTAGAAGAAGACACCTGACCGTCGTTGAGCAAAACAGGACTCGAGGGCAGGTCCTAGGCAGCGGCACCAGAGCTGCTCGCGTCCATCGCAGTAGGCGATACGTCGGCCGGCTCGCTCGCGTCCACCCGCGACTGCTTCGGAGCCTGCTGCTGCAAAGAGGAGGCGGCAGCAGTGTCATTAGCCCGCTTAGTGCGGGATTTTGAGGAAGAGACAGAGGCAGAGGTGGGGCGGGGGCGGGAGGACTGGGAGCGAGTGGAAGGACGTCCCCTAGGAGCACGGGCGGGCGCAGACGGCGGGATGAAGTCGGTGACGGTGGGAGGGGCGGGTGTCGGCTTCTTGTGGTCGGTGAACGGGCGAGGCGTGCGCAGGGTGTGCAGGCGGCCATCCCTCACCACGACGATTACCTTGCCGGCCTCCTCGTTCTTCTTCTTGGCCTCAGCGCGGAGAGCGTAGTCCTGGTCGAGCTCCGGTTGCGTGTAGTCCCTCCTGGCGTACCGGAACTGCAGGTTCTCGAGGTCGCTCCAGCGGTGACCCCAGACTCCGCGCAGAAGAGCCGTGCGAGTGTCAGCATCCGGGCACTGGATCTTGATGATTCTGTGCTCGTCCTTCTTGCGATTCGGCGGGTGGCGATGCGACGAGATACGGCCCTCGTTGAGAAGTCCGATGAGAGTGGGGTCGGCTGTACCACCAACGAGCGCCTGCAGGAAGAGCTTGTCAGCGGCGGCAGTCTCCTGAGGGGTAGAGCACTCGTGCCGTCCGACTATCACTGCTCGGGTCGCCTTATCCTCCACAACGTGGCGATCGATGTGCACAGCGCGTGTGATGTCCGAGTAGGTGAGCGGGCGAGCAGCCGGCGAGAGAGCGCGCTGGGAAGAGATGGCGCAGACGGAACACGCAATGTCCTCGATCTTGTCGGTGTGCTGGTGGACGATGGATGTGAGCGCGGCCAGCTGCTCTCCCTGGTACTTGAGCATCGCCTCCTGGTTGGACAGCATCCGTCCCTGCTGTTCCACGAGAGTGTGGAGGAGGGGGATGATATCCAAGGGGTTGTTGGGAGGGGACATGGGAAAAGAGAGGGAGAGAGAGTGCGAGAAGAGCACACCTCTAGTGGGTGATTTTAAACTCCAAAATCACCCAAAAGAAGAGCGTGCAGTGGGAAGAGAGATTTAATCAAAACTTGAAATCAACCCACTGAAACGGCCGAGTAACCACACTGGGATCTGTACTCGGCGATGTACGAGTATGGGCGGTGGTCTGCGCGGGCTGGGATCCGTCGATCGATAAAATACAGACGGCAGCCGGCGGGCGAGGGGGTAAAAGCGACCTCCCTTCGCCAGAGACACACAGCGAACT
This sequence comes from Rhabditoides inermis, assembly GCA_963966185.1. Classification (NCBI taxonomy): domain Eukaryota; kingdom Metazoa; phylum Nematoda; class Chromadorea; order Rhabditida; family Rhabditidae; genus Rhabditoides; species Rhabditoides inermis. Next base: position 75,319 of record CAWZYM010000332.1, on the reverse strand, counting down.
GAACACACAGCGAACTGATACTGGTTTACACTTTTACAGCAAAATATTAGAGGCTTCGAACAGAGGGTTTTTTGTCCTTCGAACAGAGGACGGATTCAACAGTGCCTGAAGTAGAAGGCGATGAGGATCTCGAGGTATGTATGTAGTGTAGATGTAAGATTGGTGTTATTTGTTTCTCCCACTCACTCATTGATACAATACTCTATGATCTTGTGAATAGACCAGTATTTTTTACATGTGCAATTTTTACCGGTAGATGTTTTGCTTTTGCGATATGGTGTTGTTGTGTTCACATGTTTTTTTCATATTGTTAAAGAATAATCGATAATTGAGCGACACCCAATAGCACTGGGTACAGCCTGCAGTTCGTGATCTTAGCATAGATCAATTCGCAATTCAATTCTCAGTTGCACCACTTGCTCGTGTGGGTGCGACTGGCCGATAAGCGATTGCACGGATTATAGCAACAATTTATTATTCGTTACAACTAAGGACACACACAAACAACAATACACAGTAATACACAGTAACACTCAGTACACTCAATACACTCAATACACTGGAAGGAAAGACAACAACAACAACAAAATCGAATCTATTTCAGGTTTGAAGAGCGGTGGGCGGGGCTTCAGCGACGCGCGTGTTGCTCGCCAGATGTGCACACTCGACCGCGCAGTAACGAGGAAACGGACTACAAAAATGTTGTCGTTGCACTGCTGTAATGGATTTGTGACTTAATTGCTGTTCTTGATCTCAATACAGTAGCACTACGATGCTACACTGAGACTCATGTGATTTTCATAATAGATTTGTTTGAGATTCATGTGAGTCTGATATAAGATTCAATGGAGATTCATGTGAGTCTCATATGAATTTTTTTGAGATTCATGTGAGTCTCACTTGAGGATTATAAGAGATTCATTTGAGAGAAAGAGAGAAAGAGAGAAAGAGACTTGAGCGTCCGGCAGCAGCAGTAGCACCCGAAAAGGAATACTGTAAGGCCATTCTCATCTGTCGCCCAACCGCCTGGCGCTGCCGCTGATTTATCGACTGGCCCTCTACCCCCGTCATTCTTTGCATCAGGCTCCACTCCCCGACTTCATCCCCTCCAGACATGCAAACATGCAAATACGTCCGCTTGCGTTTTTCTGATAAAATAGTTTTTAAAGTGACACTTTCATTAAAAAATGATATCATACTGATGAAAAGTTGATGAAAACATCAAATAACATCTACTAAACCTGAAAACTAGAACTTTTTTCATGATTTCAAACTATTTTTTACCCCAAAAAATAGTTGATTTTGAATGCTTTATGGGTAAAAAGCGAGGTTACATCACAGCTGAGTGTCGAAAACGTCTTGAATGACGGGAATTTCGAAATAGAAATTTTGAGGTGAAATTCAGTTCATAGAATAAACTTGAGCCGTAGAAGCCGATAAACACATCCCTATGTGATACGTATCTCGAGTTCATTAGTTATAGCCAGAATTTGTGAAGCGCGACAATTCAAAATTCAAAATTTTTCCGATTGCGGATCAATAAAATTGTCACTTTAAATAGTAAAATAAAATAGTTTCTATAAAAAGTAAAATAAATAAAAAGTAAAATAGTTTCTGATAAAAAAGTTGTTTTTTCTGATAAAATACAAAATCAGAATAGGGTATGCCCCCCATTTCAACGGTACGCAATTATCTCGGTCGACCCAAACAGAAAATGACGTCGAAAAAGGACACTTTTTGATGTTTTTGAGCTCAATTGAGCACTTCCCGAATGAAAATCACAAATATCGAGCCGACAATCTGACTCAAAGGCTCACTCTTCCAGAATTTATGATTTTCGGTTGAGTCTAAACAACGTTATTTAAAAAAGTTACACTGAATCATCTATTGAAGCTATGCCTATGCATTTTGGAGGTGTTTCATGATTTTCAAATTCAGGAGTAGCGATATCAACAAAAGCGAGACGACAATCGCTTCCTAACAATGACATCCTCTGTTCAAAGGACAAAAAAAAATAGAAAATTTCCGAACGAAGTTGTGAACTGCTTCATTTGACTGGCAAATGAGAATGACCCTCATTTTCCTAAAATCAGACCGCAAAGCGCGCGAATCGCGATCAAATGCGCGATCAAATGCGATGAAATACTGTCTGGAAAATATGCGACGAGTGAACAAGCGCACCGTGAACGGGGGGAATACCTTATATGAAAACAATAAAAACTGTTGTAGGTCAAGTGTATGCCGATGGGGGGAGTACGAGTGATTTCGATAACCCAAAGGCTCCGAACCTGTTTTGCATCCTGAAGCAATCGCAGATATAGCCAGTTCACTGCGAGAGTGTGATATCGGCCGGGTTTGCGTGTTTCAGGGATGATTCATCATGCTCGGAGGTAGCGATAAGTCTGATTCTCTTTTGAAAAGTACAAGCGTAAAGTACCTCTGTTTGGGTTTATCTCAATTCAACAAAAGCCCATGCATAAAACTATTATTTCTATTCTAAACTATAAACACAAACCTGCTCTCAAACGATATGTAGAAACGTATACTTTATCGATAATTTATCATTAAGGGCTATATAATTTTTTTCTTATTTCTCATGAAAGTATTGTGAGAACCAATAAACAGCTATAGAACTATCGTTTAGTTTACCATGATGTTTTCATTATTTTTGAATGTAAACAAATCCAAGAGATTTTTGATAGATGACTTATTTGATGAACGGGTTGATAGAATGTGAGTAATAGAATGTGTGTGTGCAATAGTATATTCATCTTGGTATTTGATTGTCAATGTGTTTATCATCGTTTTGAGAGAGCAGGTTTGTGTTTATAGTTTAGAATAGAAATAATAGTTTTATGCATGGGCTTTTGTTGAACTGAGATAAACCCAAACAGAGGTACTTTACGCTTGTACTTTTCAAAAGAGAATGAATGTTCTTTTGTTGAATTTCGAAGAAATTCTTTTTTACAAATGTTAATGTATCAATCTATGTATCAATGTATCATGTACTAATGTTAATGTACTGATAGTTTCACAGAAACTATCAGTATTTGTTAAAAGTAAATCAACAAATATAACAAACAACAACAATAACAACAACAATACAACGCGCGTGAACGACTATGCAAATCACAAACAGTGTGCACATTATCGCGCTCTCCCGCACACATTGCATCACGAACCAATAAGCGCGCGGGGGCGGGGCTAGTGAGCGGGTCTTTCAGCGAATCAGCGACCAGCAGCATACCTCACAGACGTGCAGACCTAACCAGCGAACATATTTTTGGGTCTTAAACTATTGTTTCATGTTTTGTTTTGGTTTATAGTTGTTCAACGGGCGATTTAGAGACAATATCATGATATAACTCTGAAACATTTATTATTTGAATGATTTACAAGCGATTTTGGCGGCCCTGCGGGCCGAGCGGCTCTGCGCGCCGCTGGATAAGACCCAAACGATCGGCGCTTCGCGCCGATCCTAATAGACAAATCATTCATTCAATATTTTCACTTTGATACATCATTTAATACAGATTTACCCTCCAAATTTCATGATGTGCTAGTATAGAAATGATTGTTTACGCACATGACGGTTTTGACTGCTGACTGTTTTGGGAAGCAATACTCTAAAAGCAAACCAAATACATAGAGACACCCACGCATGAACACCGGTATAAAACTGACTACCAAAACAGGCCAACGCTCAAAACATTCCTAGTAGTCAACATTTCGTTAATCTCTTTATCTCACTATTATCAGTTCGCATCCGTTTACTGTGAACCAGTCATATGTCAATTTTTTCCGGACGCTAAATGTCAAAGCGAAGTCATTTCGAGGTCTAAATGACTAAATGTCACAATGTGCCGAATATGCGATAAAGAGGGGTATAAGAGAGGTGGTATGGTGAACAGTTGACAACGGAGCTTCCGCGATGAGACTCCTTCTTCTCCTTCTCCTTCTCCTGCCTGCTGTGGTACTCGCCTGCCCGCAGGGACTGGCTTGTATCGAGGTGAGTTCCTACAGTAAGATGCCGGCAGTCACTTCAAAACACTTCCGAACCACATCGAAACTAAGGTTGTTTATCGGCAGTTTCAACTCTTTCAATCAAGTTCAAGTAACTTTAAGTTATACGATCTCATAGTCATAGAACACCTCATCACTATTAAATTAAACTTATTATACCACAAAGATGCGTCAAACATGAAATGCCTGTGAACTATGACTCACATTCAAGTATTAGGTAAATCACAGTACAATGATCGTAAGTACGGGTCATGTGTGTTTTTCTCGTCCAACATTTCGCTTCATCAGATCTACAACAAGTGTCCGTTCACTATCTGGCCGGGAATTCAGGGCAGCAGTGTGCCCGCCAACGGAGGATTCCTACTGGATGCGGGACAGGTGAGAGAGAGAGAGAGAGAGAGAGGGAGGGAGAGAGAGAGAGATGGAGAGGGACGATGATGACGTCACTGGTTCAGGCTCGCACGATCCAAGTTCCCAACGGGTGGTCGGCTGGGAGGATCTGGGCGAGGCGCGGCTGCGACGGCAGCTTCAACTGCGACACCGGATTCTGCGGGGCGGGTGGAGAGGCCTCTCTCTCTCTCTCTCTCTCTCTCTCTCTCTCTCTCTCTCTCTCTCTCTCTCTCATCACATCAGGCCGGAGACTTCCCTCGGCGACCGCAGTACTGTTCTCTTCCACCAACCATTTCTTCCCTATCTTCTCGTTCTATCCCTTGTCTAAAAGAAGCTGGAGAGTGACAGGATAACTACGATACAACCATCGATTTCTTTTCAGCGATGAGGGCTGAATAGCTAAACGATTAGCGCTCCCTCTCCCTCCCCTCTCTCTCTCACTCTCTTTCCCTCCCTCCCTCTCTCCTGCCCGTCGAAAGTTTTGTACTCTCTCCTTTCCAGCACGAGCAGGGCTGAATAGCTGAATAAATAGCTCTCTCTCTCTCTCTCTCTCTCTCTCTCTCTCTCTCTCTCTATCCTTGCCTCCTTTCCAGCACGAGGAGGGTTGTCACGGCCGTGGCGGCGAGCCGCCCGCCTCACTCGCAGAGTTCACACTTCACGGAGCCGGCGGACAGGACTACTACGATGTGTCCCTCGTCGACGGATACAACCTGCCCGTCTTCATCGAACCCAAGCAGGTGCGCACCCATCTCTCTCTCTCTCACCGTCTCTTCCTCTATCTCTCCCTCTCTCTCTCTCTCTACCTCTCTCTTCCCCTCTCTCTCTCTCTCTCTACCTCTCTCTCTCTACCTCTCTCTCTCTACCTCTCTCTCTCTCTCTCTCTCTCTCACCCCACCCTCTCCCCCCTCAGGGCACGTTCCGCACGAACGGCGGCCAGTACGACTGTCGTCGGGCGGGCGGCTGTGTCAAGGACCTGCTGCAGATGTGTCCGCCCGAGCTGAGGAAGACCGTCAACGGACGCGTGAGTGCATCGTGGTACTGACGCGAGGACCAACAGTCCCTTAGAAACCGCCTATACGTGTTTCAAAGAGACTGTCACGTTCGATATCGTCGAAATCGCGCTCGAAAAAATGCGTGTTTTGAATACATTGTGAGAGATTGGTTTCATCGTTGACGTATCCAACAAAGCGGTTTCAGACGGTGGGCTGCAAGTCTGCGTGTCTGGCGTTCAACACAGACGAGTACTGCTGCCGGGGGGCGCACAACAGGCCCGAGACATGCAAGAGCAGCAGCTGGCCCAAGAACTACCCCGCCATATTCAAGGTGCGCCACTCCCTCCCTCTCTCCCTCCCTCTCTCCCTCTCTCTCTCTCTCTCTCTCTCTCTCTCTCTCTTTTTCCTCTCTCTCTCTCTCTCTCTCTCTCCCTCTCCTCTCTCTCTCACTCCCCCTCTTCTAGGACGCGTGCCCGACCGCCTACTCGTATGCCTATGACGACCACTCCTCCACCTTCTTCTGCCGCGGTGTAAACTCGCCGAGTCCCGAATACACCGTTCAGTTCTGCTGATGTCACAGACATCTCATTATGCACCCACAACTTGCATTTCATCTATAAAACCGTCCTGCTTTCTTTGTCATCAAAAACACACCAAAACCCATTAGGGGCGGCGCGCAGCGGCGCCCGTTTGTTTTGAGCTGTGACGCGCGCAACACGCCACTCCCAAGGCACACACGATTTCTCTATTCTAATACAATATACTTAATTAGTGTGCGTTATTTGTTAGAATATCACTTTGTAAGACCTATGAGTATGATTCGTGACACCAATATCGGTTGCGGCATCCAAAAACCGCCCTCTCTTGCTCTCTCCCGCTTTGCCACTAAACGTGTTTACGACGGCGGCGGCGGCGGCGACGACGGTGTGCATCACGTAAGCTCCGCCCACTGCACTTTGCGCTCATTGGTCGCTCGGCTCTCTTGCGTGCGCACTCTGATTGGCTGAGCGCATGTCCCGCCCTTCGTTCACCCACTCTCGTGTCGGCTCGCCGTCCAGGCCACCGCCCCAGTTTTGGCGCGAAAACTGTGGGGGGAGGGGAGTGTGCGGAGCGGAGTGAGTGGGTAAGAGAGAGAGACGCGAAATAGCGCGTGTCAATGAGAGACTGGCATTGGCAGGCGCACGAGCGATTCGACAAAGCAGTGCGTTTCCATATTCAGGATACGTTTTCTAAAGTTTCGAATATGTATACATAACATGTTCGGCACATCAACCTGAAAAACAATTTCTTCGAAATTTGAGAAAAGGACATCCATTCTCTTTCGAAAAGTACACGAGTAAAGAGGAGTGGTTTGTTTTGATCTAATTCAACAAAAGCACATGCATAAAATCTCTTCGCAGCTGACTAAAATTTCAAAACAAACCTGCTCTTTCGAACGATGTTTTAAAACTCTAATTGTTTTCTTGTTAGCATGTTGAGTTCAGGTATTCAGGATACTGTTAATCCCAACAAGTAACTTGCAACAAAATGTATGACACGATTATAGTGCATACTATATTTTTCATCGATCAGAAAGAGCAGGTTTGTTTTGAAATTTTAGTCAGCTGCGAAGAGATTTTATGCATGTGCTTTTGTTGAATTAGATCAAAACAAACCACTCCTCTTTACTCGTGTACTTTTCGAAAGAGAATTTTCTTATATCTAGGCTATCATCACTATCATCAGGTTTACTCACTCAGTATTCGTGATTTGCATGCTTCGTATCAATCGTATCGTCATCAATTTGAGCCAGTAGTGGACTTTTTTGTTCAGACGGTTGAATCCGGGGTCCTTCTAGTCGAGAACAAGATGAGGTTAGAGATCACGACAACGTGGAGATGACGAAGGGACTCGACTTCTCATTTTCCGGAGTAGGAATGAGGTGGACGGAGAGAACTCGACACACCTGGCTTACGCGGATGATATATTGACTGAAGCTGAACAGTGGACAACAGACAGTCGCCAAGACGAACGAGGCGACGATGAAAATCACGCTGAATGTAGAGGAGGTGGGGTACGTCGACCAAATCGTCTCGGCAGAACACTCAGTTTCATGTTCGACGACGCGAAGAAGGTGTCACGGCGGATTCGAGCAGGCCGGGGCGCGTTCCACAGACATCGGCACTTCTGTGCGCACCCAAGACCTTCACCAAATACACGAAAAACGGATTATTGATTCATTTATTGAATACGTGTTATTGCATATAAGTCGGTATCATTTGTCGGTATCATCTGAGTGTTATGGTGTTCTGTGTATATTGAGTGTTTTGATTTTAAGTGTTTGTAGATCAGCAGTGTGATCTAACTTTGTGTGTCTTTGTTATTGTTGTCTATTGTTTCGTCATCAATTATTGTGTAATTTAAATTGTTGATATAATCTTTGTCTATCGCTGATTGGCCAGTTGCATCCACACGTGCAAGCGCTGCAACTGAGAATTGAATTATGAATAGATCTGTGCTAAAATCATACTTTGCTGGTTAAACCCATATCGATTGATTATCGATTGGCTATCGAACGCGAGTGAGAGCGAGGGGTGATATCCGTGTGTGAGGGCAATTTACAGGAGGAGGAGCGCCGTAGGCGCGACTACGGGAACATTAAAAAAACAACAACAACAAAGAGTGGTGTATACTACCGTATAACTAACGACAGCACCGTACCACTGCGATGAATACGTCGAGAGGCGGATTGTGTGGTCCTGGTCTGTGGTATCGTCTCTTTGATCACGCGCCAGATCGCCGTCGATGCTGTCCGATATTTGTCGTTGTAAGTTTTGTTTTCCCGAGTTCTGTTATATTTATATATTTATTGTCGTGTTACATAAACAAAGACATTGCAAAACGGGAAAGAAATAATACGACATTGGTATGTGTGAAAGGGAGGAGACATAACATGAACGATAGATAACATGATATAATACTAAAGGAAAGGAAAAACATGGATGTGCTCAAAAACGACGGATTTTAGACAGTGTCATTAATTCTAGGGAAGATAGGTGTTGTTTAAAAGAGGTGTGGTCACGGATATGTACAACGTCAGAAGGTAAGGCATTCCAGGTACTAAAAGCTCTACTAATAAATGTGCTTATTTGGCCATTGTTATCGAATGAAGGCACAATTCTAAATTCGTTTGAGTTTCTGGATCTTGTTGGAATAATAGTGAAAAGCCCTTGATAATCCAAAATTGTTTTAGAGTGAATGAACTTATGTATATAAGTGATGTCATTCAAAAAACGGCGATATTCGAGTGTTTCAAGATTGAGTAGCTCTAGGCGTTGAGGATAGGAAAAGGAAAAATGCGACCGATACGCTGACACACGCGACGAGTGAAATAACGCTGTACATTTTCAATGAGGTTTACAGAAAATACATCCTGCGGATTCCATAGTTCAGTGCAGTATTCCAATTTGCACCTAAAATAAGTTTTGTAGGCAGTTACCAAGATGTTAAGATCCCTGGTTTTATAGGTTCTGAAAAAATCATTTATGGCGAAAAGAGTTTGTTGAATAATGTGGGTGTAGTGATCTCTGAATAAGAGTGATCCGCTCATGAGAACACCCAAATCTTTAGCGATTTCAACAGGGACTAAGGCACACCCTTGTACAAAGTAAGTGTGCTTAGGGTTACCTATGTGTAGAATTTGAGTTTTCTCCGTGGAAATTTCCAGCCCCCAAGAGGATGCCCAATCAATTACGATATTTATAGCTAGTTGGAATATTGACGCAGCAGTTGTATCACAAGGGTCAAACGGGTAGTACACTTTCAAGTCATCTGCATAGAGCGCGCATTTAACATTATCAGGTAAATTATCAGAGATGTTGTCAATGAATACGTTAAAAAGTAGTGGGCCTAAACAGGAACCCTGAGGAACTCCACAGTTAACAGTACTTGGTTTTGATTGCTTGCCCCCAACCATAACGGACTGTTTTCTGTTCTTGAGAAACTCTTTAATCCAACCAAGAGTATTTCCGCGGATGCCCATGGAATCTAATTTTTTAAACAGAAGTGAATGGTTTATGGTGTCGAAAGCTTTCTTGAAATCAAAGTATATGCAGTCAACGACTAAACCTGCCGAAACATATTTACACCAATGGCTATGGCATTCAATGAGTTGGGCATTTGTAGATCTATTTTTGCGAAAACCAAATTGTTTAGGGGAAAGAACGTTATTTTTCTCAAAGAAATCTGTTATTTGTTTCACGCACAGGCGTTCAAAAACTTTGGAAATGCTGCAAGTTAGAGATATAGGCCTGTAATTCGAGACGAGTTCACGAGGACCCTTTTTGTATAGAGGCTTAATCCATGCTTCTTTCCAGATCTGCGGAATAGAACAAACTGACATAGACATGGAAAATAAAATGGTCAGCGGAACCGTTATGGATTTCGAAGTGTTTTTAAGTTTTAAGAAAGACATTATTAATTCCATCTGGAGAAGTGTTGAATTTAGATTTTAGTTTACTGATAAAATGATGAACAGTTAAAAGAGAAATATCAATAACATCCAGAGATTCTTTCAAATATTGCAGTTGAGACCCAGGAGGGGAACCCAAATTAGCATAAACTGAATCAAAATATGCAGCAAAAAGTTCACATTTAATTTCTGATTCGTGTACAAAAACTCCATTGTTGCAGAGAGAGCTTATACCATCTGCTGGATTCATTTTTTGGCGAACGTCCCGGTAGAATGCTGACCGGTTTCCATTAACAATTAATTTTTTCTCACGTTTACAATTCCATTTATAAATAGCTTTGCGTAATTTACGCTGAGCTCGATCTGAATCCATAGATTGCGGTCTAATCGATGATAACTTCATAGCATGTCGCTTCAGCTTATTTAATTGAGATGGAAGAGAGCGGGTGCGATTGGGTTTTGAAGCGACAAGCGGAATGTGATCATCGATTATGTTGTGAATAATACGGTAGAATTCAGAACACGCATCCTCAGTGTTTTTGCCAATAAATACGTGACTCCAATTGATTTCAGAAATGATTTCATTAATTTTCATCCAGTTAGCTTTTTTATAGTTTCGGTGCAAGGTGAGAGAGACGTTGGAGTTGGGTGGATATTCATGAATTTTTAAGATTATTTCAATAGGTAAATGATCACAAGTGGAGAACTTGGGGAGTGGATTAGAGGAACCAATGAGACTAATGTTGTCCGTAAATACGAGATCAAGAGTATGCGCACGTCTACCTACCCGTCTGACCATTGTGGCACGCTGAACAGTTTGACAAAGGGAGTGTAAAAGGGAGAAGTCGAGCAGTGATTTGTCAAAGTAATCGAAAGCTTGGAAGGTCTTCCAATTGATAGTGGGGGCATTAAAATCACCAAGAATCAGGTGAAACCGATTATCATGATCAATAAGTGAATCCAATTCCGATATTAATTGCGAACCAGTAGATTTAATTATTTGAGATGACCCGGGGGTACGGTAACAGGTTATGAAACGAATTGGTTTGGAGTATACGAACGTGGGGGACGGTAGAATGTCAAATACGAGAACCTCACATAAGTTATTGAGAGATTTGCTGGCAACATGTTGAACAGTGAGAGAAGAATTGTACAGCGCTAAAACACCACCCGCGTGCGACGGCCTATCGGAACGCAAAATGTTGTAGCGACCACCCAATTTGAGTGACGACACGGAGTCCTGTGGATCTAACCACGATTCGGTGAATAAACAGATCAAGGGCTTTTCACATTTTAATAATAATTCGATTTCATAAAACTTGTTTCTGACCGATTGCGCATTTAGAAGAATAACCTTAGAACCCGGAATGCCTACTACATGAGAAGATAGAGTACAATCAACGTGAGGGACAACAACATTATCAAAACTAGAAGAAGACACCTGACCGTCGTTGAGCAAAACAGGACTCGAGGGCAGGTCCTAGGCAGCGGCACCAGAGCTGCTCGCGTCCATCGCAGTAGGCGATACGTCGGCCGGCTCGCTCGCGTCCACCCGCGACTGCTTCGGAGCCTGCTGCTGCAAAGAGGAGGCGGCAGCAGTGTCATTAGCCCGCTTAGTGCGGGATTTTGAGGAAGAGACAGAGGCAGAGGTGGGGCGGGGGCGGGAGGACTGGGAGCGAGTGGAAGGACGTCCCCTAGGAGCACGGGCGGGCGCAGACGGCGGGATGAAGTCGGTGACGGTGGGAGGGGCGGGTGTCGGCTTCTTGTGGTCGGTGAACGGGCGAGGCGTGCGCAGGGTGTGCAGGCGGCCATCCCTCACCACGACGATTACCTTGCCGGCCTCCTCGTTCTTCTTCTTGGCCTCAGCGCGGAGAGCGTAGTCCTGGTCGAGCTCCGGTTGCGTGTAGTCCCTCCTGGCGTACCGGAACTGCAGGTTCTCGAGGTCGCTCCAGCGGTGACCCCAGACTCCGCGCAGAAGAGCCGTGCGAGTGTCAGCATCCGGGCACTGGATCTTGATGATTCTGTGCTCGTCCTTCTTGCGATTCGGCGGGTGGCGATGCGACGAGATACGGCCCTCGTTGAGAAGTCCGATGAGAGTGGGGTCGGCTGTACCACCAACGAGCGCCTGCAGGAAGAGCTTGTCAGTGGCGGCAGTCTCCTGAGGGGTAGAGCACTCGTGCCGTCCGACTATCACTGCTCGGGTCGCCTTATCCTCCACAACGTGGCGATCGATGTGCACAGCGCGTGTGATGTCCGAGTAGGTGAGCGGGCGAGCAGCCGGCGAGAGAGCGCGCTGGGAAGAGATGGCGCAGACGGAACACGCAATGTCCTCGATCTTGTCGGTGTGCTGGTGGACGATGGATGTGAGCGCGGCCAGCTGCTCTCCCTGGTACTTGAGCATCGCCTCCTGGTTGGACAGCATCCGTCCCTGCTGTTCCACGAGAGTGTGGAGGAGGGGGATGATATCCAAGGGGTTGTTGGGAGGGGACATGGGAAAAGAGAGGGAGAGAGAGTGCGAGAAGAGCACACCTCTAGTGGGTGATTTTAAACTCCAAAATCACCCAAAAGAAGAGCGTGCAGTGGGAAGAGAGATTTAATCAAAACTTGAAATCAACCCACTGAAACGGCCGAGTAACCACACTGGGATCTGTACTCGGCGATGTACGAGTATGGGCGGTGGTCTGCGCGGGCTGGGATCCGTCGATCGATAAAATACAGACGGCAGCCGGCGGGCGAGGGGGTAAAAGCGACCTCCCTTCGCCAGAGACACACAGCGAACTGAACACACAGCGAACTGATACTGGTTTACACTTTTACAGCAAAATATTAGAGGCTTCGAACAGAGGGTTTTTTGTCCTTCGAACAGAGGACGGATTCAACAGTGCCTGAAGTAGAAGGCGATGAGGATCTCGAGGTATGTATGTAGTGTAGATGTAAGATTGGTGTTATTTGTTTCTCCCACTCACTCATTGATACAATACTCTATGATCTTGTGAATAGACCAGTATTTTTTACATGTGCAATTTTTACCGGTAGATGTTTTGCTTTTGCGATATGGTGTTGTTGTGTTCACATGTTTTTTTCATATTGTTAAAGAATAATCGATAATTGAGCGACACCCAATAGCACTGGGTACAGCCTGCAGTTCGTGATCTTAGCATAGATCAATTCGCAATTCAATTCTCAGTTGCACCACTTGCTCGTGTGGGTGCGACTGGCCGATAAGCGATTGCACGGATTATAGCAACAATTTATTATTCGTTACAACTAAGGACACACACAAACAACAATACACAGTAATACACAGTAACACTCAGTACACTCAATACACTCAATACACTGGAAGGAAAGACAGCAACAACAACAAAATCGAATCTATTTCAGGTTTGAAGAGCGGTGGGCGGGGCTTCAGCGACGCGCGTGTTGCTCGCCAGATGTGCACACTCGACCGCGCAGTAACGAGGAAACGGACTACAAAAATGTTGTCGTTGCACTGCTGTAATGGATTTGTGACTTAATTGCTGTTCTTGATCTCAATACAGTAGCACTACGATGCTACACTGAGACTCATGTGATTTTCATAATAGATTTGTTTGAGATTCATGTGAGTCTGATATAAGATTCAATGGAGATTCATGTGAGTCTCATATGAATTTTTTTGAGATTCATGTGAGTCTCACTTGAGGATTATAAGAGATTCATTTGAGAGAAAGAGAGAAAGAGAGAAAGAGACTTGAGCGTCCGGCAGCAGCAGTAGCACCCGAAAAGGAATACTGTAAGGCCATTCTCATCTGTCGCCCAACCGCCTGGCGCTGCCGCTGATTTATCGACTGGCCCTCTACCCCCGTCATTCTTTGCATCAGGCTCCACTCCCCGACTTCATCCCCTCCAGACATGCAAACATGCAAATACGTCCGCTTGCGTTTTTCTGATAAAATAGTTTTTAAAGTGACACTTTCATTAAAAAATGATATCATACTGATGAAAAGTTGATGAAAACATCAAATAACATCTACTAAACCTGAAAACTAGAACTTTTTTCATGATTTCAAACTATTTTTTACCCCAAAAAATAGTTGATTTTGAATGCTTTATGGGTAAAAAGCGAGGTTACATCACAGCTGAGTGTCGAAAACGTCTTGAATGACGGGAATTTCGAAATAGAAATTTTGAGGTGAAATTCAGTTCATAGAATAAACTTGAGCCGTAGAAGCCGATAAACACATCCCTATGTGATACGTATCTCGAGTTCATTAGTTATAGCCAGAATTTGTGAAGCGCGACAATTCAAAATTCAAAATTTTTCCGATTGCGGATCAATAAAATTGTCACTTTAAATAGTAAAATAAAATAGTTTCTATAAAAAGTAAAATAAATAAAAAGTAAAATAGTTTCTGATAAAAAAGTTGTTTTTTCTGATAAAATACAAAATCAGAATAGGGTATGCCCCCCATTTCAACGGTACGCAATTATCTCGGTCGACCCAAACAGAAAATGACGTCGAAAAAGGACACTTTTTGATGTTTTTGAGCTCAATTGAGCACTTCCCGAATGAAAATCACAAATATCGAGCCGACAATCTGACTCAAAGGCTCACTCTTCCAGAATTTATGATTTTCGGTTGAGTCTAAACAACGTTATTTAAAAAAGTTACACTGAATCATCTATTGAAGCTATGCCTATGCATTTTGGAGGTGTTTCATGATTTTCAAATTCAGGAGTAGCGATATCAACAAAAGCGAGACGACAATCGCTTCCTAACAATGACATCCTCTGTTCAAAGGACAAAAAAAAATAGAAAATTTCCGAACGAAGTTGTGAACTGCTTCATTTGACTGGCAAATGAGAATGACCCTCATTTTCCTAAAATCAGACCGCAAAGCGCGCGAATCGCGATCAAATGCGCGATCAAATGCGATGAAATACTGTCTGGAAAATATGCGACGAGTGAACAAGCGCACCGTGAACGGGGGGAATACCTTATATGAAAACAATAAAAACTGTTGTAGGTCAAGTGTATGCCGATGGGGGGAGTACGAGTGATTTCGATAACCCAAAGGCTCCGAACCTGTTTTGCATCCTGAAGCAATCGCAGATATAGCCAGTTCACTGCGAGAGTGTGATATCGGCCGGGTTTGCGTGTTTCAGGGATGATTCATCATGCTCGGAGGTAGCGATAAGTCTGATTCTCTTTTGAAAAGTACAAGCGTAAAGTACCTCTGTTTGGGTTTATCTCAATTCAACAAAAGCCCATGCATAAAACTATTATTTCTATTCTAAACTATAAACACAAACCTGCTCTCAAACGATATGTAGAAACGTATACTTTATCGATAATTTATCATTAAGGGCTATATAATTTTTTTCTTATTTCTCATGAAAGTATTGTGAGAACCAATAAACAGCTATAGAACTATCGTTTAGTTTACCATGATGTTTTCATTATTTTTGAATGTAAACAAATCCAAGAGATTTTTGATAGATGACTTATTTGATGAACGGGTTGATAGAATGTGAGTAATAGAATGTGTGTGTGCAATAGTATATTCATCTTGGTATTTGATTGTCAATGTGTTTATCATCGTTTTGAGAGAGCAGGTTTGTGTTTATAGTTTAGAATAGAAATAATAGTTTTATGCATGGGCTTTTGTTGAACTGAGATAAACCCAAACAGAGGTACTTTACGCTTGTACTTTTCAAAAGAGAATGAATGTTCTTTTGTTGAATTTCGAAGAAATTCTTTTTTACAAATGTTAATGTATCAATCTATGTATCAATGTATCATGTACTAATGTTAATGTACTGATAGTTTCACAGAAACTATCAGTATTTGTTAAAAGTAAATCAACAAATATAACAAACAACAACAATAACAACAACAATACAACGCGCGTGAACGACTATGCAAATCACAAACAGTGTGCACATTATCGCGCTCTCCCGCACACATTGCATCACGAACCAATAAGCGCGCGGGGGCGGGGCTAGTGAGCGGGTCTTTCAGCGAATCAGCGACCAGCAGCATACCTCACAGACGTGCAGACCTAACCAGCGAACATATTTTTGGGTCTTAAACTATTGTTTCATGTTTTGTTTTGGTTTATAGTTGTTCAACGGGCGATTTAGAGACAATATCATGATATAACTCTGAAACATTTATTATTTGAATGATTTACAAGCGATTTTGGCGGCCCTGCGGGCCGAGCGGCTCTGCGCGCCGCTGGATAAGACCCAAACGATCGGCGCTTCGCGCCGATCCTAATA
The DNA here is from genome assembly GCA_963966185.1 of Rhabditoides inermis. NCBI lineage: Eukaryota > Metazoa > Nematoda > Chromadorea > Rhabditida > Rhabditidae > Rhabditoides > Rhabditoides inermis. The sequence continues at coordinate 59,200 of CAWZYM010000332.1, read as the reverse complement.
GACAAATCATTCATTCAATATTTTCACTTTGATACATCATTTAATACAGATTTACCCTCCAAATTTCATGATGTGCTAGTATAGAAATGATTGTTTACGCACATGACGGTTTTGACTGCTGACTGTTTTGGGAAGCAATACTCTAAAAGCAAACCAAATACATAGAGACACCCACGCATGAACACCGGTATAAAACTGACTACCAAAACAGGCCAACGCTCAAAACATTCCTAGTAGTCAACATTTCGTTAATCTCTTTATCTCACTGTTATCAGTAATCAGTTCGCATCCGTTTTACTGTGAACCAGTCATATGTCAATTTTTTCCGGACGCTAAATGTCAAAGCGAAGTCATTTCGAGGTCTAAATGACTAAATGTCACAATGTGCCGAATATGCGATAAAGAGGGGTATAAGAGAGGTGGTATGGTGAACAGTTGACAACGGAGCTTCCGCGATGAGACTCCTTCTTCTCCTTCTCCTTCTCCTGCCTGCTGTGGTACTCGCCTGCCCGCAGGGACTGGCTTGTATCGAGGTGAGTTCCTACAGTAAGATGCCGGCAGTCACTTCAAAACACTTCCGAACCACATCGAAACTAAGGTTGTTTATCGGCAGTTTCAACTTATACAATCAAGTTCAAGTAACTTTAAGTTATACGATCTCATAGTCATAGAACACCTCATCACTATTAAATTAAACTTATTATACCACAAAGATGCGTCAAACATGAAATGCCTGTGAACTATGACTCACATTCAAGTATTAGGTAAATCACAGTACAATGATCGTAAGTACGGGTCATGTGTGTTTTTCTCGTCCAACATTTCGCTTCATCAGATCTACAACAAGTGTCCGTTCACTATCTGGCCGGGAATTCAGGGCAGCAGTGTGCCCGCCAACGGAGGATTCCTACTGGATGCGGGACAGGTGAGAGAGAGAGAGAGAGAGAGGGAGGGAGAGAGAGAGAGATGGAGAGGGACGATGATGACGTCACTGGTTCAGGCTCGCACGATCCAAGTTCCCAACGGGTGGTCGGCTGGGAGGATCTGGGCGAGGCGCGGCTGCGACGGCAGCTTCAACTGCGACACCGGATTCTGCGGGGCGGGTGGAGAGGCCTCTCTCTCTCTCTCTCTCTCTCTCTCTCTCTCTCTCTCTCTCTCTCTCTCTCTCTCTCATCACATCAGGCCGGAGACTTCCCTCGGCGACCGCAGTACTGTTCTCTTCCACCAACCATTTCTTCCCTATCTTCTCGTTCTATCCCTTGTCTAAAAGAAGCTGGAGAGTGACAGGATAACTACGATACAACCATCGATTTCTTTTCAGCGATGAGGGCTGAATAGCTAAACGATTAGCGCTCCCTCTCCCTCCCCTCTCTCTCTCACTCTCTTTCCCTCCCTCCCTCTCTCCTGCCCGTCGAAAGTTTTGTACTCTCTCCTTTCCAGCACGAGCAGGGCTGAATAGCTGAATAAATAGCTCTCTCTCTCTCTCTCTCTCTCTCTCTCTCTCTCTCTCTCTCTCTCTCTCTCTCTCTCTCTCTCTCTCTATCCTTGCCTCCTTTCCAGCACGAGGAGGGTTGTCACGGCCGTGGCGGCGAGCCGCCCGCCTCACTCGCAGAGTTCACACTTCACGGAGCCGGCGGACAGGACTACTACGATGTGTCCCTCGTCGACGGATACAACCTGCCCGTCTTCATCGAACCCAAGCAGGTGCGCACCCATCTCTCTCTCTCTCTCACCGTCTCTTCCTCTATCTCTCCCTCTCTCTCTCTCTCTACCTCTCTCTTCCCCTCTCTCTCTCTCTCTCTACCTCTCTCTCTCTACCTCTCTCTCTCTACCTCTCTCTCTCTCTCTCTCTCTCTCACCCCACCCTCTCCCCCCTCAGGGCACGTTCCGCACGAACGGCGGCCAGTACGACTGTCGTCGGGCGGGCGGCTGTGTCAAGGACCTGCTGCAGATGTGTCCGCCCGAGCTGAGGAAGACCGTCAACGGACGCGTGAGTGCATCGTGGTACTGACGCGAGGACCAACAGTCCCTTAGAAACCGCCTATACGTGTTTCAAAGAGACTGTCACGTTCGATATCGTCGAAATCGCGCTCGAAAAAATGCGTGTTTTGAATACATTGTGAGAGATTGGTTTCATCGTTGACGTATCGAACAAAGCGGTTTCAGACGGTGGGCTGCAAGTCTGCGTGTCTGGCGTTCAACACTGATGAGTACTGCTGCCGGGGGGCGCACGACAGGCCCGAGACATGCAAGAGCAGCAGCTGGCCCAAGAACTACCCCGCCATATTCAAGGTGCGCCCCCCCTCTCTTTCTCTCTCTCACGTCCTCTCTCTCTCTCTTTTTCTCTCTCTCTCTCTCTCACCCACTCTCTCATTCTTCTCTTCTAGGACGCGTGCCCGACCGCCTACTCGTATGCCTATGACGACCACTCCTCCACCTTCTTCTGCCGCGGGGTCAACTCGCCGAGTCCCGAATACACCGTTCAGTTCTGCTGATGTCACAGACATCTCATTATGCACCCACAACTCGCATTTCATCTGTAAAACTGTGTATGACACGTCCTGCTTTCTTTGTCATAAAAAAACACACACCAAAACCCATTTTCTTATCTAGGCTATCATCACTATCATCAGGTTTACTCACTCAGTATTCGTGATTTGCAAGCTTCGTATCAATCGTATCGTCATCAATTTGAGCCAGTAGTGGACTTTTCTGTTCAGACGGTTGAATCCGGGGTCCTTCTAGTCGAGAACAAGATGAGGTTAGAGATCACGACGACGTCAGCAGATGGAGATGACGAAGGGACTCGACTTCTCATTTTCCGGAGTAGGAATGAAGTGGACGGAGAGAACTTGACACACCTGGCTTACGCGGATCCCAACGGACCGGGTCAGTTTTCTTCTCACACAGGTACTGGGTCAACTTCTGGCTTTTGTACCCGCGCACCTCGTCAATACTGCACAGCTCCTCGCACAACTCTCTTCTCTCACTACTCCTCCCGGTGCGTGTTTTGAGTCATTTGACGTGGAGGCGTTGCACACTAATGTGGACAACGCAGCTGCCGTCCGAGCAGTTACAGCGCTCCTCGAACAACACTGGGATTCGATCTCACACTTCGGTCTCTCTCTCACCAATGTCCAGGCTCTCCTTTCCGCGTGTCTCGACTGCTCCACATTCCAGTGGAGTGGCAAATTCTACCGTCAGAAAAGAGGTCTGTGCATGAGGAATCGTCTCGCGCCCATTCTCGCTGTCACTTTCATGCATAGTATCGAGTCATCTTGCGTTCGAACAGGTATCCTTTTCTACGTACGGTACATCGACGACGTTCTGATTGTGGCTGAGAGTGAGTCTGACCTTTCTTCTATGTATTCCGCTCTTAAAGGTAGTGTACCCTCTGACCGCATGACTTCAAATTTGCAATTTGTGTTGTTTATTTGTTCAATCTCAATAATAGAAACATAATTAGTCAATATACTATCCCTTGAAAATATCTTTAACCTTATGCAAATAAGCTTTTAACGTGAAAGAAACATGAAAACTTCGATTTCATGAAAACTTGACAAATATGTTTAATATTCTTAATATACATTTTTCTAAGTTTATTTTGATTTTTGAATGTGAATTGAACATCAAAAACAAACCACAAAACCATTAGAACGCATTTTGCGTGCCAAACAAACGAACCACTTCGGTCAGTTGGGTGATGTAACCGCAGTTGGTGAACATAAGTTTGCGTGCGTGGTTAAAACTGCTTACATTTTCCGGTAAATGTCAAACGTTTAAATTTATTTTTATATTTTAAAAATTGTAATTTTTGAAATTTCAACTATCATGTTATGGAATTATAACTAACAAATAATGAGCAATAAACTGGTAACAACAACTCATGCAATCAGAATCAGAGGGTACACTACCTTTAATTCGCAATGTCCCTCTATCCGTTTCACCCGAGAAGAGCCGTCCGATGGTTGGTTGCCTTTTTTGAATGTTCGGATTAGTAATGTCGCAGGTCATTTCGTCACCAAGTGGTACCGCAAGGCCGCGAACAAGAACATCCTCGTGCATCAACTGAGTGCTCATTCCTCTCACATGAAGAAGAACATTGTGAGTTCCACCATTAAGACAGCTCAACTCGTCTCGTCTCCTGCATACCAGCGTGAGTCGACCGAGATGGCGAGAGCGATCTGCGAACAGAACGGGTATACGGTAGGTGAAGGTAAGCCATCTAGTGTGGGTCGCTCCCGTTTCGGTGCGTCCCGCCTCTCGCCTCTCTCTCCTGCTTCCCCTCGTGAGTCTCTTCCGATCCTCCGTCTTCCTTTTGTCAATGACGAACTCGCCAGTGCCCTCCGGCACTGTGTCCGATCCTCGGGCATTCGCGTAACTGTCATTGACAAGCCCGGCCTTTCTCTCCGCAACCTCTTTTGCAGTAACCGAGTGTACGACAAACTGTGCAACACCAAGTCCTGTCTCGTCTGCCCCAACGGCAAACTCGGCGACTGCAGACGTAAGGGGGTGGTGTATCTCATTCAGTGCACGACCTGCGGAGAAGAGTACGTCGGGCACACGGGTCGACCACTCAAGGAGAGGGTAGCAGAACACGGGTACAAGGAGGGCGTGATGCACCACCACAGACGTGACGGTGAGGTACACTCAGACTCTGTAGCTCATTTCACTGTTCGAATCCTTGTCTGTGAACCCAACCCCAAGCGGCGCACCATAGTCGAGGCGCTGCAGATCAAAGCAAGAAACCCGGCTCTTAACCGGAAGTACGAACTTGACTCTAAAGCATCGAAGGTGTCTCTCATTCCTATTTCTCTCTCCCTCTCTTCTTTCAGTTCGCCGCCTTCCGCCGACCACAACTCCGACTCGCAACCAACCTACGTGCCCCCGGGCAAGCCCGCAATCTCCAATTAAACTAGCCCCCTCTCCTCACACACTCCACTTTAGTTACCCACAGTTACCCGGTTTTGTTGTTTCTTATGTTTATTGTTACACCCGCGTCGAGTTCTATTGTTTCGTTTCTTGTTATCTAGCCACAGATTGTTATTATAGGTATTGCCACATCCCTGATGAAGGCGTAACGCCGAAACGTCGGATAAAGATAAGTATATTCCAACAATCGTGGTCCCCGGCTTTGACATCTGACACTACAATATGAATCATCAATTGAAGCTATGCCTATGCATTTTGGAGGTGTTTCATGAGGAGTAGCAATATCAACAAAAGCGAGCCGACAATCGCTAGCGAACAGTGACATCCTCTGTTCAAAGGAAAAAAATAGAAAATTTCCGAACAAAGTTATGAACTCCGGGAAGTGCTTCGATCTGCTTCATTCGACTGGCAAATGAGAATGACCCTCATTTCCCTAAAATCAGACCGCCAAGCGCGCGAATTGCGATAGCGCGACCAAATGCGATGAAATGCTGTCTGGATAATATGCGACGAGTGAACAAGCGCGCCGTGAGCGGGGGAAGTACCCTATATGAAAACAATAAAAATGTTGTAGGTCAAGTGTATGCCGATGGGGGGAGTACGAGTGATTTCGATAACCCAAAGGCTCCGGACCTGTCTTGAAGACTGAAGCAATCGCAGATATATCCAGTTCACTGCTAGAGTGTGATATCGGCCGGGTTTGCGTCTTTCAGGAATGATTCATCATGCTCGGGGGTAGCGATAAAGTCTGAACGACAAATCAATAAAATCCCTCACTTATCATATTTTCACTTTTAATACATCACTTAATGCAGATTTACCCTCCAAATTTCATAATGTGCTAGTATAGAAATGATTGTTTACACATGTACACACATGTACACACATGTACACACATGTACACACATGTACACACATGTACACACATGTACACACATGTACACACATATACACACATGTACACACATGTACACACGGTTTTGACTGCTGACTGAAAAGGGAAGCAATACTCTGAAAGCAAACCAAATAGAGACCCCTACGCATGAACACCGGGTATAAAACTGACTACAAAAACAGGCCAACGCCCAAAACATTCCTAGTAGTCAACATTTCGTTAATCTCTTTATCTCACTGTTATCAGTTCGCATCCGTTTTACTGTGAACCAGTCATATGTCAATTTTTTTCGCACATCAAATGTCAAGGCAAAATAGTCATTTTCGAAGGTCAAAATGTGCCGAACATGCGATAAAGAGGGATATAAGAGAGGTGGTATGGTGAACAGTTGACAACGGAGCTTCTGCGATGAGACTCCTTCTTCTCCTTCTCCTTCTCCTGCCTGCTGTGGTACTCGCCTGCCCGCAGGGACTGGCTTGTATCGAGGTGAGTTCCTACAGACAGATGCCGGCAGTCACTTCAAAACACTTTCGAACCACATCGAAGAGGTTGTTTATCAGCTGTTTCAACTTATACAATCAAGTGACTTCAAGGTATACGATCAGAAGATTTAAGTTCTACAACCAAATAACCTTATCACTATAACTCACGATCAAATACTAGTAATAACGCAAACTGCTGATCACCACAGTAAAATGATGGAACGGGTTTCCCTCTGCCAACATTTCTCTTCAGATCTACAACAAGTGTCCGTTCACTATCTGGCCGGGCATTCAGGGCAGCAGTGTGCCCGCCAACGGAGGATTCCGACTGGATGCGGGACAGGTAAGAGAGAGAGAGAGAGAGGGAGAGAGAAAGAGAAAGAGAGAGATG
>CAWZYM010000332.1:22500-47500 GCA_963966185.1 Rhabditoides inermis | reverse complement strand
GGAAGCAGCTACGGCGCGAGGAGATACCGATTGGCACGGAAGCAAAGGAACACCCGGAGCTCTACACGTCAAGAATGGTACTCTAATGGTCCAGGAATGATTATCGATCAAGTATCGTCTTCCCACCACTAACCTTGTCAGCCTACCTGTCTTTCCACGGCGTTAGCATATGTATGTAACTAGCATCTTAGGCACTAATGTATACTTCATATCATTATGATTGTGTTGTCATATTCAGATATAACGATTCCGGATAAACGATTGATTGATTGATTGCTTATACGTATCCAAGCCGATATCAAACAGTATAGTAGATAGTAGATGTGCAGCCCACCTCTATTCTGACGTCCAGCCATCGATTGGCGATCCAGCAGTTGAGGCGGTACTTGACGACATCGTCGACCAGATGGCAGAACGACGCACGGAACGAGGAGACCTAACATGGATAGTGTTTAGGTTCACACTCGCTGATCTGGATGAAACTTGTACCGTAAATAGATTGTAAGTAGATCGCACTCGGGATGTTTCGTAAATTACAACAAGTCATAACTACAAGACTCCTGCAATGGAGACTAGGAGACCTGAATGGTGAGTTGGTCAGAATGGTCACGCATCGGTCGTATAGGCACGAAACTAGAATCCGCGAACTTTCAGGGAACAGTTTCGTGTTTGAAATGTGAAAATAGAGTAAGGCCCCGGGCAGACTTTTTCGCGAAAAAAATCGCGCGAAAACTGCAATGCTTTGGCATGCACTATCGATTTGCGAATCGCAATGCGAATCGCAAAAATGTTTTCGGCAAAAAAAATGCGAAAATAGGTGACATACTTTTTCGCGCGAAAATTTTAGCGAATCGCGCAAATTTTCGCGGACTCTGTTTTCGCTGCGAAACGAGAGATACCAGAGATTCGCTACTTTTTCGCGAATCCATGTACGAAACTTGACTATTATGTATATTTTTCGTTCTTTATAAATGAAAAGACACTTCATAATCATCGTGGAAGCTGTATTGATCACAATGGTTTGCAGTTATTACATACTAGTCGTTGCGCACTCGTACCACCCGATTCGCGCGAAAATGTTGGCGAATTTGAAAAAAGGCGTGCGCAAGTGACAAAACAATGTTCCTATTTAAATGTTTGGTGTTAACCATGTCACACAACCTCTAAGAAGTGAGTTTTCAATTATAACAAAGAAAACTAATCTGTGTAATTCTCAGTGGAAGCGAATATCTTCGAATTCGCCAAATTTCAGCGAAAAGATCACGAATTCGCGCGATTATGGGTAGTTTCGCGAATCTCTCAAGCTAAAAGTTTTGCGATTATTTTCGCTTTTCGCTCGCGAAAAAGTCTGCCGGAGGCCTAACAGACGAGAGGCAAAGGACTGACCCTGTTGTGTGCCCGGATGACAGTGATTCCCCCAGCGGCCTCACTGAATCGGGAGTAGAGGTGCGACTTGCTGGCAGCCTCCAGACGCATCAACTGTCGAGGCGTTGGCGCGATGTATTTCTCAATATGAATCTATTTTTAAGAGAAACAGAGAAGAGAGAGCTCAAGTGGCAATTACGTGCAGAACGGTCAGAGAAAATGGTCAGAACACAGCTGGACCGTGTGAATACCGTATACCATGAACCAGTACGGAGTACGGAGTACGGTACTCACAGTGAGGAAGCAGTACAGATAGATGAGTGGCACAGCGAAGAACACAAAGGTGACGCTAGTCGAGCAGATCATGTAGAAGGTGAGAAGGACCTGAGAGTGTTATTATAGGTACGGTTCACGTTCCCCTTTTCTTAGAGACTTATTAGAGACTCCACGTGAACCAACAATTCACGGCTGTGATTCGTTTCATAAACCAGTTGTTCGTTTCACAAATTCACAAATACTTTACATCAAAAAGTAGTATCATTACTCGCATGTAGGTCGCCATAATAGATGGACGGTGGTCATCACTGTCAAGCTAAAACTGTTGAACCAGGAACCAACGAATAAAAACCTCACCTGTAGGAAGTTGAACGCGAACTGTCGCATGTTGGCTGGGATATGGCCGTCGACAGAGTTGAGATCGGAGGAGAGACGGTTGAGGATGCGGCCGACCGGGGTCGAGCCGAACACCTGGATCTCTCTCTCTCTCTCTCTCTCTCTCTCTCATCATCTCCGAACAAATAAAAGGTGAGAGTATAGATACAGTTCACCTCAGTGACATATTGAATCAGCGACGCACCTGTATCCTCGCCCGGGTGAGCTTGTCGAGCACGGGGTCGTGTATGCGACGGGAGGCGCGAGTCGCGGCCAGCACTGCGAAAACAGAGGAGACCGCCAGACACAGGACTGGAGTGAGATGTATCAGGTATCACTTGTATCATGCGGAAGTGGGTAGAAGAGAGAACAATGCGCGTGCTAGACGATTGTGATAGAATGAATTTCATATATATGCGCGGCGGTCAATCTGTGCCACACGAAAAAGCGGACTGCGAAACTGACAATAAAGTAATCAACTGACAATAAAGCACAATTTGTGCGCGAGCATGTTGTATACGCTGTGGCAAACAATTTACGAGATTTGGATTATGTTGGATGACTAGGACATCGATCAAGGATTGCTTTCGTATATTCCAAATTGCGCTGCTTGCGCGCGACCGGTGGAAAAGTCGCCTTTGCGCACGAATGGTGCGGGGTTATTTGAACTGGAGAAATGGCGGGAACTTTATAAATGGGAAGTTGTCACACACCCTCGGCCGTGCCCAGACCGCCGTAGATCTCCAGCCGAGTGATCACCGTGTTCATGTGCTTGTTCGCGCGGTCCTGGTTCGTCCTGCGGGTGAACAGGTAAACAAGTAAACAAACATGTAAACATACCAGTGCGCCAGGTACTTTCCCCTCGCCGTGTGCATGATAGTGTTGAGAATGAGGAACGCTATGAAGGCGAGGACGAAGGGCACGCCGGCCGCCTGAAATATTGATTTATTGATTTATTGACTAACATTTGATCACCTTGAAATAGGCAAGGTAGGCCTTGTACGAGACTCCGCTCGTCTCCAGGTGCTCCTTCTTCTGCTTCATCGTTTTCTCACTGGTGGGAGTCTGACAGGATGCGGATTCTGGAACGTCCTTGAGAGAGAGAGAGAGAGAGAGAGAGAGAGAGAGAGATCCCGTACCCTGCGTGGCTGCTCCGTCCTTCTTCTCCCGTTCGTCCAGCATCGTCCTGAACACTCCCCCCTCTCTGTCCAGCAGCTCACTCGGCGGTCCGCACTCCACCATCCTGCCCTCTGCATGTCAACATGTCAACATGTCAACACACTGCATGTGCAAGCATGCCTCCATAAAACGACTAGATCATTGACCATTCCTCTCCTAGAGGAAGAGGAGCAGGAGCAGAAAGAAACCGTCATTCCTCTCCAATGTAGACACCCCAACATTACATTACACAAAACTCATTGTGTCAATGACAATAGAATAATAAACGTATTGTATTGTATCCGACCGCCTCGCTCACCCCTCATCACCACCACCGTATCCGCGCCTCTCGCCAGCCGCAGGTTGTTCGTGGCGAGAACCCGCGTGTGCGAGGCGAGCAGGCCGGTGCGAGAGAGGACCTGCAACAGTGTTTGCGGAAACCGAAGGAAAAATCGAAAGCACTAACGTTTGCATACGTAGTGTTCACATACTACATACACAACACGACTGTCACATGTGTACCTTGTCCTGAATCCACGTCGCCACACTGGCGTCGAGTGCAGCCAAGGGGTCATCCAGCAGCACCATCCTCTCCTCTCCCTTCGCATTCCAGAGGGCCGCGTAGACCGCCCTAGCCAGACACACGCGCGCGCGCTGACCGCCGGACAGCAGACAACCCTGTGGAAAATCAATCGGTCACTCCACAGTCAGTGAACATAGCTCGCCTAGAGATTAAAAAACCCGAATAAGTTCGGATAAGGGGCTGTTCAGCGAACAGGGTGAGAGAGAGGGGGAGAGAGAGAGAGGAACTCACATTATCCCCGACAAGCATGCCGTCGCCAGCCGGCATGGCGGCAATGTCGGCGGACAGGGCGCATGCCTCCACCACCCGGTAGTAGAGGGCGGAGGGAGGCAGGCCGAACAGGATGTTCTCCCTGCAAGGAGCCTCTCTCTCTCTCTCTCTCTCTCTCTCTCTCTCTCTCTCGGTCACTCTTTCAGCTACTTCCGGACAATGAAGGAGAAACACTGTCTTTACCGAGTGACATTGATACATTGAACATTGACAGTACATGTGGTACATGTCACTGTCATTGACACTGTCACCCTGTCGCACCCACTTGACGCTGTCGTTGACTAGCCACGCTTGTTGGGGGCTGAACGAGGCGGGCAGGGCGGCGACTCGGCCAGACGAGACGTGCAGCTCGCCTGCAGGTTCGGATATCGAGAGACAATCAGATTAGGACTAGACAGACACATCGGTGAGACTAGAGAGCAGAGACACGGCTAGCACTCTTAGCAGTATGCGTGAATCGTTGTACAACTGGGCGGACTGTTTGATTCCTCGAGAGACAACGAAACTAGACAGAGCTTGACAGAGCTAGACAGACACACTCGACTAGAGAACTCAGTAGGTGTGAGTTCTGTATTCGGAGTGTGTGAAGTGTGTGCGTGTTTTGTTGGTGTCGTCTTTGCCCTCAATAGAGGATGTTTGGACCAACAGTTTGTCATTGAAAACGAGGCTGTGTGAGGCTCGTTTGGACCTTTTTCAAACATACAAGGTCCTCTACTCACCCATCATCGCCGCCAATAGACTGCTCTTGCCGCCGCCCACCCCTCCGACTACTGCGGTCAGACCGCCGCGGGGCAGAGTGAGCGAGACAGAGTAGAGAACGGACTGAAATGAGAGACTGTACGGTAGGTACGGCAGACTTTTAGGTAGGTAACGTACCATAGCAGATTCTCTCTCTTTTTCTCCCTCTCTCTCCCCCTGCTCCCTCCCTCACCTGCTCTCCTCTCCACCCGGCAGTGACTCCCTCCATCCGCACCGCCTCTCCCTCCGGCGGCGCGCGCATTCCACCCTCCCGCTCCTCGCAGTTCAGGAACGCCTCCAGCCGGCACTTGGCCACGTACGACTGAACAGTCACTATCACCTATCGTCATTTCTCGTCTGTCTGACCGACCGCCGAGAGTTGCCGTACCGTGAAAATCGGGGGATACCCTATATTACTCGTACACCTATACATTACCATACAGCTGTTGTGCGACGAACAGTAGAGGGACCAGTGGAAGTCTGAGTAGCACCAGGGTTAGGTGTTGCGAAAGATGTAGAAATATGTATGTAACCTGTCGAAGAAGCAAGATACACTACCTGCGTGAGTCGGTTGATGACGACAGAGATGACGTTCATTGGAGTGCGCAGCTGGTTGAACAGCGTCAGAGAGACGAACGCCACCTGGACAAGTGAATCGCGTATAATAACAAGCACAAATAGAGAAGTCAGTAAATCACACAACCTGACGAACGCAACAAAGTATAAAGAGAATCAGTATAAAGAGCAGAGCGAACGCGATAGCAGTACGTTGTACAAATCGGTACTTTTTCATGTTTGTATTGTTTTTTATTGTTTTCTCTCTCATACCTGCGGCGTCAGCACATTCTCCGTCGAGTCGAGAACGTAGTAGCCGAACGTCAGAATCGCGACCTATGACTATTATCGAATATGCAAATGAGGGACCACCCACGATGAATGGAGTGGCGCTGTTGATGAGGTTGATGGTGCGATTCATCGCCTGGATCTTCAACAAAACGCGCACTTCTGGAAAGGGGAGGGTAAAGAGAGAGAGCGAGAGAGAGAGGAGAGAGAGAGAGAGAGAGAGAGAGAGAGAGAGAGAGAGAGAGGGAGAGAGAAGCACCTTTCTTCCTCAGACCCGCGATCCGCTGATGCATCGCTGTCTCCCACGCGTACAGTTTCACAACCTACAAAAGTTTTTTTTTCAATTTGATAAGAAAAGAAAAGACTTGAGACTTACTTTCATAGCGTTTAACATTTCTGCGCACAGCTTGACTCGCTCGTCTTTGAGGTGCATCGATTGCTCCTGGAAGGATTTTTCTCTCTCCCTGTCCCTCTCTTTCCCTCTCTCCCTCTCCCTCTCTCTCTCCCTTTCTCTTCCTCTCTCTCTCTCTCTCTCCCTCTCTCCCCCTCTCCCTCTCTCCCACCTGCCACTTCTTTACAAATCGACTGGTGAACAGGTTGAATGGAATGTAGACCAATATCACTATGAAGGCCATCATGGAAGCCGCTCCGAGCGTCTTCGCCAGGTACACAAGAGACAGGGTTACCTGTGAAAGGGGCGTGGTCATTGTAGGCGTAGAGCTTACCTGGAAGGGCTTACCTGGAAGGGCGTTGCCCACAGGTGAATGATGACAGGTACCGCTGGTATGATGTTCATAACATCGACAGACATGAGATTGGCGACTCGACCGGATGAGAACTCTGCCGAAGAGCGGGAGGAAAGAGCGAGCGACTGAAATCAGAGTGAGGATTGTGTAATGAATGAATGTCTATCCACTTTTACAAGAAAAATTGTGCGCAAAACTTCCCAGAGACGGTGGCTAATGTTTCACTATATCTAGATCATGTGTCGAGTGTGAGTGTTGCTCAATGCTCACCTTTCTGTAGATCAAATTTATCAGTATTGACTTCAACTTGCCGGTTACAATGAACGTGATGAATGCGTACCTGAAAGAAGATCAATAACACACATCACATGAACATGCGTTTTCGAAAAGAGACCAGCGCACAAAACACAAGTACAACTGACTTGTTGACGACTAGGCTCCTGGCCTCTGCGCACGCGAACATGGCGACTGCCCAGGTGAGTCCGACGGTGAGCGGCGCGCCCTCGGAGGCCGCGTCCAGCACACGACTGAAAAAGAACATTCATGTATGCATGCTCGTCTAGAGAATTCAACTCGAGTAAATAGGCTAGGGGACACCAGCACACGACTGGAATGGAAGTCACCGGGTACGGAACACTCGTCCGCGTTCTACATTCGTAATCAAATCACTCTCTCCGCCCAGACCATTCACTCACCGCAACAGGACGGGGTTCATGAATCGCAGCAGGTCGGTGACCAGCCGCAGCAGAAACACTATCACAACCTCCTTCCTGAACAGGACGAAGAAGGAGCTGATCAGTGTCAGCGGCTTGCCTGAATCACAATGACTTTAAATGTACCGTACACTTAGAATGAGAGCGATTTCAAAGTACCGTACCCTTGGAGTTGCTCTTCCTGAACTGCTCGTTGAGATTCTCGGAGCGCACGTCGTCGCGGAGTGGAAAGACGTCGTCCTCGGTGAGCGCCCTCTCGGCGCCGATTGTGGGAAGCGGCGTGAACCTGTGCAAACATATTCTCTGATAGCGATAGCAAGACTCACCATAGGAATAGCAAACGTGACAGAAAGCCGGCGCCGACTTCTGGTGAGACACCCTGAATTCTAGAGTACGGGAAGAGAAGGAAAGAGAGAGAGAGAGAGAGAGAGAGGGGGGGGGGGAGAGGGAGAGAGAGACCGTGCCCGCACTCCTCACCCACCATCTTCTCCGGTCGTACTTCAATGAGCGGCCCGTCTTCATTGTCTTTCGCCGTCGTCTCACCTTTCTCCCATTCGTCCAATTCACCCATCGAAAAGCAAACAGAAATCATTAATCACTAATCACCACACACACAACTAGCCGAATAGCCGCCAAAATCACAACACGTTCAATCAATCCGATCATCTCTAAAAGTCTCGCGCGCGCGCGCACACACACACACAACCACAATAAAATATAGGACAAGTGATAAGTCAAGGGTAGAGTGTGGAGGGTAGACGTGTTATCATTCCGTGCCAAAAGAGAGGCCGTCACTCAAATCAGCGCTAATCACCTGTTGGCGATCTTTGATAAACCAAAAATTGATACGCTGATTACACGTAAAAACGAAAACGAGCGGAAACGGTTAGCCCCGAGAGATGGTCTAGTGCGTTCTTCATTTCAGGATGATTCACACGTCTACGACGGACTCGTCATCCGGTGACTCAGAAGAGGCGACGACGGCGGATCGAGAATGAGACAACAACACCTGCCAATCAAAGGAATTCCAGAGTACAACGAATTAGCAAAGGACAATTCGATAAGAATCATCTGTTCTCCAAATCCCACAATTCCGAACAGCACAAGTTTGCATCTTTATTCTCTCACTTCACGAGATGTACAAAAATATACTATACATTTCACATAACCAAACAAAGACAAAACACGACAAGAACACTGCAGTAATCAAATAACTGAGGATAAGGCCAGACTAAGAGAAAACAGAAAAAAGAGATGATTGCACGAGACCAACAAATAATACAGAACCATGCTTGAAAGCGAATCAACTAGAACAAAAGTGTAAAGCACCAACGAAACGAAAAAGACGTGTCCTCAGAAGAGACACCGGATAGTCCAGGAAAAAAAAACAAAGTAAACCCTTCTCACCAGGTAATTGGCTTCCTCTTTCCACCGCTGCCACCCGGAGCAGAGACGACCTCGATCATTCTCTTCCCTCCTCCTCCTCCTCCTCCCTTGCCCACCCCTCCTCCTCCTCCTCCCTTGCCCACCCCTCCTCCCTTCTTGTATCCCTTGTGCGGCACTTCCACAAACGTCTTCTTGTGCACCTTGTGCTGCGGTTTCCACTTCCTCTGCATGTCTGACCTGGGTCGAATCGCCCTCTTCACGCCTGCCATGAACCTCTTCGAGGGCTCTGGCACGGGCAGCGAATAGGACGCACCGGGCCGTCGCTCGTCTCGCTTATCATCGAACGCAGGTGACGGCGTCTGCAGCTGGCGCGAGCTGTCGCTCACCGTAGAGGGCGCCGAGTCAAAGGGGGAGGGGCCAGAGGAGGCGGAGCCCTGCAGGTAGCGGATGTGCTCCTCCACCTCGTCCCTCTCTATGTACAGGTTGAGCAGTAACTGACGGATGCCCGAGTGCTGGCGGTCCAGCTCCGAGCTCTGAAAGGAAGAGGTTACATATGAGCCAAGAGAGATAGAGGGAGGGGGAGAGAGAGGGAGAGAGGAGAGATGGAGAGAGAGAGACTGCACCCCACCCCAGTCGTGATCCTGGTCGCCTTATCAAGAAACGCCTGCTCGGCCCTCTTGTTCTTGATGTACTTGGTGAGGTTCTTGAAGTGGTCCTGCAGCATCTCCAAGTCGCTCTGCCGCGTCTCCTCCTCCCCTTGCTCCATCCCCCCTCCCTCCTCCTCCTCCATCGGCTGCTCCCATCCCGGCTGCTGCTCCAACACCCTGTCCACTTCCGCGTCTTCCTCCACGGGACTCGCAGAGAATGACTCGGACGCCCTCCTCTCACCGTCGCCTCCCTCCCACACAATCGGCTGCCGCATCTTCTCCTTCTCCCTCTCCTGCTCCCTCTCGAGAGCCTGTCTCTTGAGTAGCAGCTCCTCCCGGATCGCCTGCTCCCGCCCCCTCATCTGCTCGTATTCCAGAGCCGCCTGCAGCCTGCGAATCTTGTCGTCGCTGTCCTCGGATCGGACACTCCTCCTCTCCTCCAACCCATCTTCCAGCTCCCTCTTCACGAGCGCATCCCTCACAGCCCCTCCTCCTCCTCCTCCTCCACCACCACCTGCCTGCTCCTCCTGCTCCATGGGCATGACGGGCTTGTCCGCCTGCTCCTTCTCCACACTCGAATCCTTGTGCTGCTCCGTCGTCGTCGTCGCAGTCGTCTTCTCCTCCTCCCCCGGCTCCTTCTCCGCCGACGCGCGCTGCTTCCTCTCCGCGCGAACCTGCTCCATCCGAGCTATCAGCTTCTGGCGATTCACCTGAAACTACGAATATAACACCTATACAAAATACAAACAATGAGGAATTGACGATGCCGAGAGTGTAGTTCACAAAAAAGGAAGATGGCGGGAATAAAAACAAACAAACAAATAACATACCTCGTCCTCGTCGACCGGCTCCCTGTCGGCACTGCCCCTTCTGCTGTCGCGGGGACTCGTCCGACCACTCCTCCTCCCTCCTCCTCCTCCTCCTCCTCCCCTCTTCTCCACAGATTCCCTGGACGTAGATTGGCGAGCCAGAGCGGAAGGCGGGCGGGAAGTGGGCGGCGGAGACCTGAAAGTGACAAGAATGTTATATAACTAAACAGGAAACATGTGAAATCGCATTGCGCACGTTAGAACATTACGAAACATGTCGAATACTAGCAACTCTCTCTCTCTCTCGTTGCGCTCGTACGCTGCCACTGGGCGGTTGGTTGACCCAGGCAGTAATTATGCGCGCACCCGGGCGTTGTTCTGTGACTAGTGTTGTGTTTGGATTGAGTACTATGATTCTGATTGGATATCTACTTATCACTGTTCTCTATCACGTTGCTGATCCCATCCAGCATGTGCCTGATTTCGAGCGTTCGTGTGTTCCCCATGTGTTCACTGCTCGGCTTTCCTCTCACGCACTTGTTGCGCTATGCTCGTCAAAAGACCTTCGTAAGTCAGACTCTGTCAGTGGTTCTGCAAAGGCAATGTCTACTTCTTCCGATCTGTTTGTGTTGTGCATTGGTTCGTGCGTGGGTATTTCCGGTGGCGTGTGTCTCGGCCCAAGCCGGACGGCGTCCTCTCGGCCCCGCTTATTGATTGGTGACACATCGCATTTCGATCTGCGATATATCGATTATCGTATCGCATTTGGTGGTGTATGTTTTACGCGATTGGGTGTGACTGTGATTGCCCGGGATTGTGGATGTCTCACTGGTCCCCTCCAGTGTTCCCCTTTCCTCCTCTCATGGTCCGCTACGATTTGTATTGACTGCCCCCGCGAGAACGAGATCACCGGTCGAAAGACTGATACAGTTGTCCCCCCTCTGGTGTATGAGGTATATATAGTTGACCCCCCTCTGGTGTATGAGGTATATACAGTTGACCCCCCTCTGGTGTATGAGGTATATACAGTTGTCCCCCCTCTGGTGTATGAGGTATATACAGTTGTCCCCCCTCTGGTGTATGAGGAAAATACAGTTGTCCCCCCTCTGGTGTATGAGGAATATACTGATTTCCCCCCTCTGGTGTATGAGGAAACGAAATTCGATCCACCTCTGATAAAGGAGGCAAAAGGATATGATTGGATAACATTGACTGCGAGCCAATGGCTACAGTACATTTATCTATTCTGCAATGATCTGATTGTGAGACTAGTGGTTGGAGTGATTTACCCTCCACTTGTCCAAGTGATATCTGATATCAGCGTGATTTGCGCTGAGATTGATGAAATGGTATTTGAGAAAGACATATTCACGCCCGAACAGAACGACGTCGATTCTAAACGAGTCGGTGTGAATCGTGCTGGCTCGATTCTGTCTCTTATTCTAGCCTCTATTCTGTGGAGCCAGGAATGGATGCAGAAAAGCGAACGATTGACAAGAAGATTGAGGGTGAAAACCCGGAGGCATTTGCAAAAGATGCAGGAAATCCTGCACCAGATTCAGCATAGACCAGTTTACAGTGATCCACTTCTATTCTATGGTGGTGGCGATGAAATGATAACAGATGATACCGTATTCGATACGGTAACCAAAAGAGTGAGAATGCTCGCCCCACTCGCAGCCAAAGTGAAATGCGGTGGGTGCAATTGCGTACTGATGGGTGATGCGAGAGTGTATGCGATGGGACGACACTATCAAAAGAATGCGAAGAAAGCGTATCCCTGTCCATGGAGAGAACAAATGGACTTGGAGCCGGGAACAAAAATTAAAATGTACATGGAATTCGTGTGCAGAGTGTGCAATGAAGTGTTTGACACAGTTGGGAATGCAACTGTACATGCGAAGAAAACACGTCCAGAAATGGAACGGTTTGAGATGAGTCAGGAAGAAATGAGAAAAGAAAAGATGGAGAAAAGACACGCTGCTTACGCAGAGAGAAGGAAACAGAGTTCACAGTGCGATGATGAGGCAGAGACTAGTCAGTCAGCTGATCCACCATCACAGACAGAATCGATTGCCCACTCGCAGTCAGTGAGTGGAGGCAACGGCCGAAAAAGAAAGAGAGTGGATGGCAGTGCACAGACGAAGAGAGTGCGCACTGAACCACTGGAAGTAATCGATAGATCGATGAATGAGGCAGAGACGCAGAGTGAACCAGGCAATGATGCTGCGGATCACTCAAGAGCCGATGTAGTAAGAGAGAACGAGAATGGAGAGGAAAGGCCGCATGCGAGCCGCGATACCGCTTTGATAAGAGAAAGCGAGGAGATGAGTGGAATAGAGTCCAGCCAGCTGTCAGCTGGTGTGACTGTGCGAGAAGAGAGATCGCAGTCTGATCTACCAACGTCCGAGGAGGCGAGTCAAGACGGACCGGTCGAACAATACCAATCAATGGAATCGATAACTGAAAGCGGAAATGAGCACGTAGATGCGAGTTCGTCAATGGAAGACGAGCCGGCGATGCAAGGAAATGATGAATTCGAAGAATATCGAGTGCAAAGTGAGCTGACCAGGTCGGCGATGGCCTGTCTCAATCACAGTGAGGGTACAAATTCCGCGGATGAGCAATCAAGCAATCCATGCCTACCTCATATCGAGATACCGTAATACGAGCACATATGTGATGAACCCCGCTATCGTGCGTGGAGTGATATGGAAATACAAAGGAAGCGAGATCGCACTGTGTAACGCAATGCGAGACGCAAGGTACAGTAAAGTGGTGCTACCGTACCACTACAACAATCACTGGATGCTGGTTGTGGCTGATAAGTCTCACAGCACGACTACCGTATACGATCCTAGACAATGTAACTCGATCGATAATCGATCGATTGATAAACTGGAGCGCTTGTTTGGCAGCGAGATACAGTATGCCGAGCCTGCCACCTACAGTAGGCAAGAGAGAATGGAAATGAATTGTGGGCTGAGAATTGTGATGATTCTCGAACAATTAATCGATAATCGACCGCTTTTTCACTCGATTGGAGAGCTAGAACAGCTGAGAGTGAGAATGAGAACAACGATTCATAATGAGAGAACGAGTCAGATACCGAAACTCATGGATATTGACTTGTCCCACATGCAGGTGAACCCCATGCCACTTCCAGTGAAGGGGAGTTGGCTGGAGAAGCTAAATCAGACGACCTCGTTCGAACAGGTCGAGTATGTAGCTGATCAGTTCGTGAAATTTGCATACCTTAAGAGGAAAGAGAGACACGCGGAAGCGTGTAAACTGTTGGAGGATGAGTTGCCGTCATGCGAAGCTCTCGCTGATCGGACAATACAACCAAAACAAAACAAAAAGAGGCAAGGCTGCGCCCCTAGGAAGCAGAACGATTTGAGGATACTGTATAAGGAAAACAAAGCACATGCGGTGAAACGTATTCTCGGCGAAGAGTCGAAAGATTGCGAAATTGGAATCAACAAAGTGGAAAGTTATTTCCGAAAGACGACTACGGTCGCGCCATGTGATTATGATGCTGTGAGGCGGCTAGCCGCCAATCTACCCAAGTTGAACATCTCCGGCTCATTGTTGAGGCGGTTCGGACAAAACGAAGTGATGACTGTCTTGAAAAATAAGCCTAATACGGCGCCGGGACCGGATGGCACTATGTATAGTGACCTTATTCTGGCCGATCCTGAAGGACTGTTCATTACTGAATTGTTCAATCGATGCATGCGAGAACAGCGCATCCCGAAAAGCTGGAAAGAAACGAATACGTCTCTCATCTACAAGAAGGGAGACGAGATGGATATTGAAAACTGGCGACCGATCAGTCTTATGAATGTTCTGTACAAAGTGTACACGGGTCTCTTGACAAAGAGAATGTGCGCGATTAAAGGAATGATTAGTGATTGCCAGAAGGGCTTCACGAATAGAGAAGGTACATTGGAGAACATTGCTCTTCTCCGAACACCGATTCAGCATGTCAAAGCGATAAAAGGTGACATCTGTGTATCATGGCTCGACCTTGCCAATGCTTTTGGCAGCGTGCCACACATAGCGATACTCGAGGCCCTCAGGGCTCTTGGCTTTCCGCCCGAATTTCGACACATCATTGCGGACTTGTACGATGGAGCATCATTCCGCGTAAATACAAAGCACGATCAAACTAAAAGCATATCAATGAATGCAGGTGTGAAACAGGGTGACCCAATCTCACCTATCTTGTTCAATATTGTGCTGGAAATGATCATTCGAGCACATCTAAAGAGAGTGAAACCTATGGAAATCCTTGGACAGAGGTTTTCACTGCTGGCTTTTGCTGATGACATGGCTGTGATCACGAAGAATCATTCGGACATGCAATATCAGCTTGAGAGAATGGCAGCTGACGCAAACCAGATCAATCTGATATTCAAGCCACGCAAGTGCGGCACACTCACTATCCAAAAAGGGAGGGTGATTACGAAAGAAACAAAGATGTATGACCAGTGCATTACTGTACTCGGTGAATCAGACAGTTACAAGTATCTAGGTGTCAATGTCGGTTTTCGCGATATAATCGAACCGACTGAATCACTCGAGCACATGAAAATCGATATGAGGAAGCTGGCAGCAGCCAGAGGCTCGCTCAGTGGCGATCAGCTGAGAGACGCAATCAAGACATTTGTGATTTCGCGCCTATACTATTTTGCGATGAATGACAAGTTGGCAATGAGCAGCATTGATGAGCTGGAAAGGACGCTCGCAACAACTGTTGCCCACATACAGAATGTGAAGGGTGGAGTGCCGAAGCCGTACTTGTACTGCTCGAAAGGCTACCATATGCCACATCCGAAAGACATCATGTATACTGGTAATATAAACACGACAATGAAGCTGTTGTGGTCGGACGATGACTATATAAAGAATGTGTTTTGGAATCTTCTGGAATACATTTCAGTAACTTGGATTGGAGTGCAAGAGGCAATCACGCTTGATAAGAAAGAGATGTGTGCACGCTATTTGAATGATGAGCAGTTGGGATACAGTATCGGGTCATACGGTAGCCGGACAAATGTGATGCGCAACTGCCGAGAGGCGGTGCGACACTTCAGAAAGACAATGCACGTTTTCGATGTGAAATGTGTGAATGGTGAGCTGGTGGTTGAAATGCAAGCAACCCCAGCCAGCAAAAAATCGATAACCGATAGGAATATGAAACATCTCCTCAAACGGAGAATCACGTGTGCGCTGGACGAGTGCAACATTGAGAGAATGAGTACCGAATATTCGATGATCGGAAACAATTTTGACATGTTTGTGCAAGACAATCGAAATGTGAAAATTCTGCGAGGCAAATTGCCGCAGGCAGTAACTGAGAGTGCGATTGAGTGGAGACACCGAGCATTGCTCGATAATCTTCCTCTGAAAGGATCGAGATTCAATTCGAAGAATGCAGAATCAGACAAGATGTGCTCTGTGTGCAACGAGAGAAAGATTGAGACGCTTGCTCACGTGCTCAATGGGTGTGAGGCTCATTTGAAAACGGGAGTGACGGACAGGCATAACAACATTCAAGACATAATAGTGGCTGCTGCGGAAAAGAGCGCAGTGAATCAAAATGCTTGGATTGAGACTGATACGCGCAATGCGATAGATGGAGGAAACCTCCGCCCTGACATTGTGCTAAAAAGAGAGAGTGAAAAAGAAGTGGTGATAGTGGATGTGCGTGTCTCTTTTGGAAAGGGAATCGAGTCATTCCACAACGCCGCTGCTGATAAGATCGATAAGTACACTGTTATTGCTGAAACATATAAAGGGCTGGGATACAAAGTGTCTCTTCACCCTTTCCTTGTCAGTTCTCTCGGTGACTATTGGAAAGAGAATGATAGTGCGATGAAAGCTCTTGGAATTCCAAAGACGGAGTGGAATGACTTGATTAGTCAGATCCAATGCGAGACTCTTGAGTTTTCAAAAGCTATATATTACTTGCATACATTGGGGGAGAGTTACAACCCAAAATATGGAAATACTAGACCAGAAAAGGCACTGAAGATGATTGCGAGATACAAAGAAAGATACGAGAGAACCCGACTACAGCGAGAAGTTGGGCAGTGAGATAAGCAATCTGGTCATGTCACAATACAACACTGATACTGTACTCGTGTAGGGCTGTCTCTCTCCCCGCGACAAGGGGACCAAGAGAGCTGTCCGATAGTGCGCGATACAGCCGGCCGCCGCCCCGCTCGCCCGACGCCTCGAGGATGCTGCGACCAAGCTTCTGCTGCTGAGGGACCAACGACGGACGCGGCCGGACCCAAGTCATTTGCCAACTACCCAAGATAAACTCCAAACTCCCCCAATGCCATACGATTTGAGATAAATCATTTCAATCAATCTCTCTCTGATGCATTGCCACTCTCACAGCAAACCACAGCCACTCAGCCGCAACATGCAAATGTCACAGTGAGAGTTGAGAGTGAGAACAAAAACCGCGCACGCGCCATACGCATTGAAACAAGAGACGCTCACACAAGGGCGGGAGATTTCACAAGGCGGAACCCAACAGATACATCAATGACACTCAATCCATACACACAAGGGCCATCCACAAACTAAAAGCCGGAGCCGCGCCGATACCATGGCTACTTGGCAACAAAGGTACAAAGGAGAGTCGTAAACGAACGCACAACTCGATAAAAAAAGGATAAATCTCAGCCAACAACAGACTCTCTCTCTCTCTATCTTTCTCTCTCTCTCTCCGATTGTGCAATTCACACCCAGGCATCACTCGAGTGTTACGTTTCAGCAGATATAAAATAATTCAAAATCAGCAGATACTAATCGGAAATAGGAAACGCGCAGGTAGAAAAACATAACATACCTCTGAATATCGATCAATTCTCATCTACTCATCAGTCAAATGCTAGCAGATTAATGATAAAGGTCAATCAGCATTCTCCAAATCAACCAGTCTCGCCTCACCTGCTCTCTTGCGACTCGATCCACTGCATCATACTGTTCTTGGCGGCTTCTCTCCTCTGCTCCTCGTCGCTGCTCCTCTTCTCTTCTCCTCCTCCGGCCATCCGGACACTCCTCCCGTCTCCTGTCAGAGACACCTTGCCATAGTGGACATAGTCTCCCATCGCGACTGCAATGCGCGACAGTGATTGCTGATAGGCGGGGAGAGCCGGCCAACCCACTCTCACGCGACAAACGCGAAAAATGACCAACAACAAATCTCACGAAAGCAACAATCTTCATCAAAGTAAAAGCGCCTTCAGATAATAATTTGAATCAAACAAGTTAGGTCACTCTCATCACTCGACAAAATAATCATAAACCTTTATCAATGCGGAAACAATAAAAAAAAACTTCAACAAACAGTGTAACACATCTGACAATTCGCAAACTACAAAACCAATAACAAACATAAACAAAGACGATAACAACGTAATCAACAAGCACATCTTCTTCTCGCTTAGGGAGCGAATCCGTCCGAGATGTCGGATCCGAACTTCCTCTGGAGGAGGCGCACAATCTTGTCGCACTGCTCCTCCACGTTCTTGTTCTCGTCTTCGAGCAGCTCCGAGAGGAAGGGCATCAGAGTGGGCAGGTGGGGAGCGATCGAGTCGCCCACACGGTCCACTATCTGCTCCAACACAAGCAGCGACCTGCAATGCCCGAATACCACCGACCCTCCTTGCCTCTGCTCACCTGTAGCGTATCTTGGCCTTGCTGCTGCGGGTGTGCATGAGCACTCCCTGGAGGATGCCTCCGAACATCTCCGTCTGGCACTCGGCCACCCTGTACAGGGCCTCTGCCAGGTGCGGCACGCATCTCTTCTCGTGGCCCGCCACACGCGAGTTGCCAATCTCGCCCACCAACGGCTCCTCCAGCAGGGCGGCGCGCTCCTCCGAGATAAAGTCCTTGTGTCTGGCGAGGTTGGCGACCAGGTCGATCGTCTCGGTGAGCAGCAGATCCGTCTCCAGACCCTCCAGCGAGTCCTTCTTGCCCGACAGGAACAGCTCCGATTCGGCTGCAACACACCAACATGTTCTGCCCACTCTGTCTTCCTATCTCATTCCACTCACAAGTAGCGTTGGCGTTGCAACCGCGCAGCACCACCGCTCCAATCTCCACGACGCGAGCAAAGTAGGGCAGCGAGAGCTGCTGGAACGCGCGGTAGAAGCTAAAACAAGTAGATTACAATAATCACACTTCCCTTTCGCTCGCTACTCACTGGTTGGCAAAGTGGAAGAGGGTGACCATCTTGAGTCTTTCTGCGCGGGGCGCGGCGGGCGAGAGGGCGGCCTCTGCCCACGCCACCAGCTGGTTCATCACCGGACGCAGCTCCGTCTCCGACAGCTGCTCCGCCATCGACACTATCGAAGAGAACACGGCACGCTCCACGCACGACACCGTCTCGAACAGCTGAATGAGGGGATAGATGGGAATGAATGAGGGCACCCTACCTCCGGCTGTCTCTGGAGAGAGCGGAATCCAAGAGCGGCGATGAACACGTCTCCGACCATCTTCTGGCGCAGAGTGGGCGTGGCAATGTCGCGTCCCTTGGTGATGTCGAAGAAGGAGGAGAGGAGCGAGAAGAGCGAGCACAGCGGCTTCTCCTCCGCACGCAGCTCCGCCACCGCCTTGGCGAAGTAATCCGGCACCAGGCGGTACTCCACCTTCAGCAGAGCCTTGCGGATCAGCGAGAGACTGAAACACGAACAAGTAAGAGATGCTTTCGAGCCACTTCTCTCCACTCACCGATGCTGTATGTTGCTCCTGTTCTGCTGCTGCTGGAGCTGCTGCGGGGTGAGAGGCACGGTGGACGCAGCCTGTCCAGCGGGCGCCGACGGAACGACGCCAGTGGCCGACGGAGCCACCTCCACATTCTCCCCATACCGGGATGCGAGTCTGCTCGTGTGCATCAGCACAGTGGGAATGTGTGCGGCGGCAAACGGCGCAAACTGGTCGAGCAGACGCTGCAGACACGTCAGCGCGCAAATCTGAAACACACTCAGTCAACATTGCCCAGCTCACTCTCCCACTCACCAGCATCGTATCAGCGCCCAGCCTGCGTCCGCCGAGCGACTGCTGCCGGATGCGCTGTCTCCTGGGCACGGCCGAGCCCTCGACCGGCTTGCTGACCGCCTGCTTCGTCTTGTCGTGCAGCTCGTTGAGGATGGCGCAGCAGACGGCGAGGAGGGGCTGGGCGGAGAGCATGGTGGAGCGCATGTTGTGCGAGCGCACCAGCTCGCCAGCCAGCAGCAGCACGTTGCCCACGAGACACTCGTCCAGCGTCTCCCACTTGGCCACCGTCTCCGCGCACCGCCGCATCGTCTCGCTCAGCACCTCGTTCTCGCTCTGCTGCGGCAGCCGCTTGGCGACCAGCTTGAGCGAGTAGGCCGCCTGCTGGCACAGCAACACCTTGTTGCCGTCGCTCCTCTCGGGCGCGATCCACTGGTTGAGCACCTTGGCCAGACGGCACAGCTGCTGCTCGTTGATGCCTCCGTCCGAGTGGAAGTAGCCGTCGGCGAGCAGCTTCACGTTGGCCAGCATGAGCGCCTTCTCGCGCATGCGCCACTCCGTCTGGTCGTCCTCCAGCACGGCGGCGATCAGCCTGGCGGACACGCTGCCCGGCAGCAGATGGCGCAGCTTGTCCGCCACTGTCTCCGCGCGCGATCCGAACGCAGCCCAGTAGCGCTGAGTCGCCGCAGCCTCCGCCGTCTCCCCAGCAGCATCCGCAATCTGAAACAAGACATGATAAAATGATGATTGAATGAACAAGTCTCACCTTGGCCTCGCTGTGCGCAAACTCGTCTAGCTCGACGGACGCGGCGAGGAGGCGGTGGCCGACGGGCAGGATAGCCTCGTACAGCTCGTCGTCCGCGTTGCCGGCCAGCTTCTCGTAGAGCTGCCTATTGCTCAGCACCTTCACCACCAGTCCGACAGTGACAAAGCGGAAGTGGCGCAGCTTCTGCGGCGAGTGCTTCTGCCGGTCGAAGACGGCCGAGTCGAGCGCGGTCGCCTTGCCCTTTCCCTTGTCGCCGCCGAGTCGCACAGCAAACTGCACCAGGTCGAGCACGGCCTCCAGCTGCTCCACCGCACCCAGGTACGCCACCATCTCGCAGGCAATGTCCTCGTACGCGTCCTGCTCCGAGCCGCGCACCAGGCGAGCAGAAGCAGACAGCTCCACTCCCGACGAGCGCTGCCACTTGGCACAGTAGCTGAAGAGAACACCCATGAGACCATGCATTTCCCACGAACACACTCAGTACTCACCCCTCGATGAGAACGGCCGAGACGAGCCACACGTACTTTCCTCCCACGGCCCTCGCAATAGCCGAGGCCATGCGCGCGCGGCGGTGGGCGGGAATGTCGACGGCGGCCGCGGCGAGCACGCGGGTCACCTCGACCAGCGCTGAACTCACGTCCTTCCTGCCGTCGCCGGCAATGATGGCCGAGTAGAGCGCGTGCAGCGTGTCCTCTATGATGCCCAGCGTCAGGTCGTTGTCCTTGCGCAGCAGACCCGAGCCCATGAACGTGAACACTGACATCACGTGCGCCGTCACACTGCTCTGCAACAAAGAGGGTGAGGAAGGTGGGCATGGAGATGTGTCAACTGGGACCACTGGTCCACTCACCGGCGACACCTTGACGGCTGCGGTGAGGAGGCGGAGCGACTCGCGAAGCACGTGGTGGCTGATCGTCGTGCGCATCGTCTCCACCACACACTCCATCTGCAGGTCCGCGGCAGACACCGCGTACTTGCCTGCAATGTATCAGTATTACTAAATTACTATGCAACAATACGACAATACACAAACCAATAACTCACCAGGGTTTCTGAGCAGCTTGACAATAATAGTGATAGCCAGCTGCTGGATCGAGTAGTGCTGCTTAGATGCCGCATCCGTGCTCGACTCCACATCAGCCCTAAAGATCGAAGTCAGCTACCGAAAATTAAAAGGTCAAAGGGTTTGGGTACGTGCAATTGAAACGGCATGCGAAGCGAAGAAGAAACCCCGTAAGTACATTTGAATGACTGACTGCTTGACGAGGTGGAAGAGAGCGGCAAAGAGGGCGCTGCTCGGCTCGATCTTCTGGCGGCACGACAGCAGCTCCGCGCCCCACTGCACGCGGCGGTTCCACACTCCGTCCGACTCGCCCCTAACACATAGCATCTTATTATCGAATGTTTACCACACACGCTCTCTGTAAAAAGCGAACTCTCGATAAACAGGAAAAATCATAGCCACGGATTTCGATGAAATTAATGGTAACAGATATGGTATATGGTACTCCAAATTTGCATAATGCCCCAAACTCAACCAATCTTCGATCTGAAGGTGTCATTTTACTTCTTACAAAATTAGAAACAATTTTATGATTGAACATTTCTGTCTAATGTCAATGATTGAAAAAATAAAGTCAACAGACCGAAAAAAAATTTCTATTTTCTCAATTTTTTCGGAGCCACTGTGCAGAATGTCTTCAGAATGAAAACCTCAGGAAAATAATTTTATCAAAATCCGTGACTATGATTTTTCTAGTTTTGGTCTAGTCTGGGGAGAGTTCGATTTTTACAGAGACCGTGTGATACATCACTACTGCTACTCTACTACTCACTTGAACTGCTTGGCGAGTGGCTGGGCGGCGCTGGTCCTGGCCCGCTTGGCGTCGCTGCCAGTGTCCTCCTGCCTGCTCACCAGCGCCACAATTAGCGCCGGCGACATGGGCGCGTCCGCCAGGGCAGACTTCATCTTGTCCGCCGGGATCACGTTCTTATCGTCATCAACGTACCTGCAATCACATTTTAACATTTTTTTATTAATAATATTAACCCACCTCTTGAGCATGTCGACGATAAAATCCTCAACCTCCTCCTCCAGCTTGCCAGCAAAGTACTTGGCCGCGCCGCGAGACACAATCTCGTCCATCGCCCACGCGAACTAAACAATGGAAATACACATGTTACATGAAGATTACAGAAAGAATCGACATATCTGTCGTGAATCCACCAACCTTGTCCCAGTCGGCCTTCTCGGCCCACTTGGCCGCCTTCTTGAGCGGGTCTCCCTCGAAACGGCCCTTCCTCACAGAATCGGCACCGTCCATGAGAGCGTTGAGCGCATCCTCGGCAGACGCCTTCTTGAGCGCCTCTTCGGACTTGGGCTGCTCCTTCTCCGTCTTACTCTCGCTCCTCCTCCGCTGACGCAGCTTCTTCTTGTTCTCCTGCTGCACCACGAGCAGAAGCTGCTGCAGTTGGCACTGGTCCACCCACGCCATGAACGCATCGGCTGCGTTCCTCTTCGCGCACTCCTCGCGAACCACGTCAAACTCGTCAGAAAACCTTAAATCAAGTTTTGTAAATACAACACTGTTAAAACTCAAATTAATAATAATGACACTCACCTCGTTACCAGAGGAGCGACAACCTTGGCGACCTTCTTGTGCAGGCTCTTTCCGCTCTCAATATGATGCAGCAGCATGCGCATCACCTCCTTGGCTGTCTTGCCGCTGTTCACCAGCTCCAGAAGACGTACGATAGAGTCGACCACCGCCTTGGACACATCCTCATCGTCGCTGTCAATCTCGAGCAGCGAGCGGACAAGGGGAACGACGAGCGGGGCGACGTCGGCTTGCGATGCGAGCACCGCCACGCACTCGAGCCACGGTTGCGCGGCGTCGCGACGCAGCAACTTCATCACAGCCCTGACAAATACAAGTACTTTCCTGAACAGAATGTTACGTCACCCACTTGTTGCTGAACGACTCAATCTTCTGGTTCTGGCACATGACAGCCAACGTAGAGACGGAAACGCTCAACGACGAATCCTTCATTTTCTAAAAAAAAAAGGAGAAAATAATGATTACAACATTCGAAGATTCTATTATGAATAAAACTAACCATAATAATGAGCTTAGAGATGGAGGAGATCACGTTATCGGTGAGCTTCACAGCCAGCGAGAGCTGACACACCACCATCAGCGCAGCCTGACGGAACGAAGCAACACCGCTTCTAAATTATGACGTGAAACGGGGAAAAAACTGCGCTACGCACTTGAGTCCGTTGGCGACGAGAGGCATGAGCTTGGCGACAAGCTGGTCGTCCACGCGTTCCGCTTGCTCGATCGCCGCCAGCAGCAGCTTCGCGTAGAACGTGAACAGCACCGCCGCCTTCTGCTCCAGCCACGCCTCTCCGACCAGCTGGAGTATTTATATAAATAAAACATAATAAAAAAGTAGGAAATATGTGCTCACCTTGATGCCATTATCGATGTGCTCGGCGAGTTTGGTGAGGATCGAGTGCTGGCTGCTGAGCGTGTACTTGACAAGGGTGACAAATGGCACGGGGATCTGCTTCTTGGCGAACTCGCCGAAAAAGCCCCAGTCCTTGTTCGACTCCCACTGGATGGTGAGCACGCGCAGAATGCGCCCGAAGAAGTTGGTGTCGTGAAAGGCGATAAACGAGGTGAGGAACGCCTCCGCGTTATACGAATAGATCTGAAATTACATTATGCAAATGAGCAAAGTTAATATTGTCAACAACTCACATGGTATTTGTAGACGAGCCACTCGAGTGCTTGCTGGCAGGCAAAGTGCTGCATGTAGGGCGCGAGTTTCACGAGGAACGTCTCGATCACGCCGTTCACGCGCTCGTTCTCCTCCTTCGTCATCAGGGTGCGCTGAAAAAAACTTATCATGATATCACAATAATCAGAGATAAAACAAACCTGCACATCCAGGGCCGTCTCGTCGAAGAGCTCGTTGGGCACATCAAACGTCGCCGGGTCCAGCTTCTTCAGCTGCGACAAACCCGTGCAACCTAAGAAAATGTACATAATGAAAGTTATGGATCACTCACCAATTTTGTAAACAGTGTCTCTGTCGAGGCTCTTGGCCTCCTTGGCTTCGAAGAGCAGCGAAACGTGCTGCCTCTCGACTGTAAGCTGTTGCGCAGTGGCCGTGCGCAAACTGGCCAACTGCCTCTCCAGTGATGTCATCCTTCTGATTTTACCCGCGAGACAAAACAGACAACAATCTAAAACAAGTGTTGTTGTGTAAAAAAAAAGAATATAAACGCAAATAAAATATGAAGCGCAGTCGACGGTTCACGACACAAACTTGAGAAAAGATACGATAAGATCCATAATGATCGAAATAAACCAGATTTAGCAATGCATTCTGAGTAGCCCTTTATTGTTTGTAATATCTGTCCATTTTACAGAACAAATGAATGTACAATTGAAACTCGTTAAAACAAGTAAAATTTACGAAAATAGCGACGTTGTGTAGACGAATGAGCTAATCACAAACACACACCTATACACGACAATACACGAATGTACGTGCCACCAATCTTCGATCCCCCATGCCCATCCTCCTGGTTTCCTTGTTAGTGTGTTTGAAACGGAAGATCAGTCTCAGTCATTGTCTGTCTTTCTTTGTTGCATTATACGAAATTGCATTTAAAAATAGTTGTAAAACAAGCCGGAGAGATCCGGTTAGGCCACAGACATCATGAGAAAAGTACACAATCGATCGTAAACTAGTTTATCGTGCAGAAAAGGCATACACTGTTACTACTCATCGCTAATTGAGTCTAGTCAAAGTTCATCGTCCAGAAAGGGTCGGTGATATCGGCGAACGTGTAGATCATTTGCGTCGCGGCATTCTTAGCGCGGAAGCGCCAGATACCTATATGAGAGTAATAGAGGAGAAGGTGAGATGGGATGGTATACCATTTCCGATAGCCCTGTTCTCTCCGTCACACGTCCTAGCAGTCGCCTTGTCGCCATTCTTGCTGAAGATCGTCCTGTGTGCGCCACGTCCCAGGTCCCACTCCAGCCGACCGAGCGCGAAGGGAATCCTAAAACCATGTTTCACTACCGCCCCTCTCCATCTCCACTCTTCCGTCACTCACCTATCAATAAATTCGACCCCATTCTGAGAGTTTACGAGGGACTTTGCGAATTTAGAAGGGGGCAACCGATTCTGTTTCATGCACGGGTGTTCCGGATCTCCGAACGTGGGAAACTAAAGTCGATAATGAGACCACCAATCGATAATCAATCGATAGCAAACCTCATAGTCGTG
>CAWZYM010000332.1:12500-17500 GCA_963966185.1 Rhabditoides inermis | reverse complement strand
TCAATCAGTTTCATTGTCACATTATACATAGAAGTCATAAAAGTGCACACAAGTAACAAACAATGAATATGACAGTGAATAGTTTCTTCATCGACTGTGGTAGATCACTGCGATCGCTCGCACATTTCATTGATCCATCGATCGACCAGGTGGACGTTGTAAGAAGTGACGAACTGACGCTGCGGACGCTGGCGACACAGCTTCGTGCCCTGAGGGAGGGAGGATGAGAGAGAGAGAGAGCGAGAGAGAGAGAGAGAGAGAGAGAGAGGGATAGAAGTATAGAGAGAGAAGGAGAGAGAAGTATACAGAGAGAAGAAGAAGGAAGATGAATGAGGGAGTATACACATATAGGTAGACAATTAGAATTAGAACGATGAGGAAGACATTCCTTACCTCAGCCTCTCCCTTGTCCAACTCGGGTTCGTTGCACCACAAATGCTCCATCCAATCAACAACGCACTGACCGCTGCAATGAAATGAATAGAAAAAAGAAAACAAGACTCTAACGACGACAGAATGTTTTTAAAGTACTTTTATTATCAGTACTTCCAGAATTGTGTGAACCCGTTGAAATACAACTCACCGACTGTACTGCCCAGCAAGTTCCACGTGTACGCGGAGGAGCTTCGATTCGAGGATGACCTGACGGAGTCTCTCTCTCTCTCTCCCTCTCTCTCCCTCCTCTCTTCTCTCTCTCCCTCTCTTTCTCCTCTCTCCTCTTTCTCTCTCTCTCTCTCTCTCTCTCTCTCTCTCTCTCTCTCTCTTCTACCTGTTCCGGATCTATGCCCACAGCCACAGCGATCTCATCGCAGTACGTGAACTGTCGCTCGTTTCTAGCCAGGATCTCGCGACCGCTGAAAGTTGTGTGTAGACATTAACTGTCCCTTTTTACATTAACTGTTATGTCTTGTTGTTGTATTTGAACTAGTGTTAAGTACCGGTCAGTCTCTTCGAAACACTCCCGAATGCCCCCCAAAACACATCTGAATCGCCTTTCGATTCGCTCTCAGAACACTCCCGAATTGCCTTCGAAATACTCCCGAATACCCCCGAACACTTCGGGATGCCTTGTTATGCCTTCGAAACACTCAATGGCTTTTGAAGAGACTGACCGCACCTTTATTGTACTCACTTCTTGGTGGCAGTTGCAAGGAAAGAGGCGAGGGGAGTCTTCAATGCGAGGTGCGCGTGGAAATCCACCTCCTTTTCGTGCTAGGGAGAGAAGGTTAGAGAGAGAGAGAGAGAGAGAGAGAGAGAGAGAGAGAGAGACCCTACCTCCGCTCCATCAACAGCGAATGCTTCCCAGGGAACGACGGTGACCGGGCATCGCATCTCCCTACACAGTCTCCAGTTTACAGACTTCCACATTTTACTTCGATGCCCACCCCTACCTGATGACAGCAGAGGCCGCTTCCGGGTCTCCGTAGAAGTTGAATTCAGCCGAGCAGTGAGAGTTCACGTTGCCCATGCCTAAATAGACCATTTTTTTCTTTTCGTGTCACCAAGTCTAAGCGCTTGCGGAGAAGCTGTTGTATTATTATTTCGTAACCCAAAGTAGAGCAGTTCTTAGTTAGTTGATTCTATCGTAACCCAGTGTGAGCCTACCATTGTAGTTTCCACCCATGATGACGAGTCTCGAAGGCGCCGATGCGAATGAGGAGTCGATCTTTAGAGCAACTGCGAGGTTCGTCAGCGGACCTGCAAGATATCAACACAGTAAAGTAAACAAAGTCATCATCAGAATCAGAATGTTTATCTCGAATCAAGTAGCACAGTACAATTATGTAAATTACGGCAAGGTTACGGTAAAATACAGTAATGCAACGCCTACTGCGAGTCCCAATAACACGGATTTCGGTAGTCCCGAGGATGCGTACGTGCTATTGGTGGTGCATGTCATCCCCTGCTTGCGGCTTCTGGGGAAGTTTCGATCTCGGCGGCGGAAGATCCGTGCTTCAACGATCGATCGCGAAGAGACGTCTCCGAGAGTTTCATCGTCTTCGAGGATTCCTCTCCAGTCTCAATGCCGTAGATGTAGAGAGTAGCAAAAGCGAATACCAGTCCAGTTAGTGTCCTCCGCCGCACAGCATTGTTCAGGGGTCGGGGGAATAACAGGGGAAGGCACGCGACACAGGGGAAGGCAAAGTCATCATAATCATCATCAACAACAACCACAACAACAACAACATGATTACCGACCGAGACAGACGAGCGTGGCATCGGGATGCTGTTTGGTGAGCCGAATGAGTGCCAGGGCAGCCGGCTCCACAGAGGCACAAGTGAAGTCAGAATCGAGAACCTGAACAGGATTATCTGTCTGCTCCAAGGACCGGATCCTTTCACAACGAGAGAACTTCCGTTCAAATTTCGAATGCTACGGAGAAGGGTACGGCAATGACATGAAGTTAGATCAAATCACTTATAATAAATCCGCGAAATCAGTTTTTAATGACCAATGCCCAATCTCAAACCACTTTCCTATGTGTCCTTGTTCATGTATATTTTCATTAATCTACAGACGCACAGGTGAGCCAACCGCCCTCTTACCTGCGGGAAGTCGTTGGGTGCGTCTCCGACGCCGTCTTTGCCGAAGAAGAATGACTCGTCGCTGTCCGTCTTATCCTTTCGAATAATAGCAGACTCGGCACCGATGTGGATCGGAATGCCCTGAGGGAGAAAGAGAAGGTGAGAGATAGAGGGAGAGGGAGAGGGAGAGGGAGAGGGAGAGGGAGAGGGAGAGGGAGAGGGAGAGGGAGAGGGAGAGGGAGAGGGAGAGGGAGAGGGAGAGGGAGAGGGAGAGGGAGAGGGAGAGGGAGAGGGAGAGGGAGAGGGAGAGGGAGAGGAGAGGGAGAGGGAGAGGGAGAGAGAGAGAGATAGAGATAGAGAGAGAGAGTGAGAGAGAGAGCCTACTTCCTTCCTGCAGGCCCTCTGTGCGCGGGCGATGTTGGCAGCCGCTTGCTTCACCGAAACGCAGCCGTGCACGCAAGTGAATGCGAGTACCTGTGAAACAGCTACAATAGACAAACAACGCAAGGCACGGTGATATCCGATAGAGTTACATAGCGCTGCAAGTACTGACATCCCTATGATCACCACCTGGATAGGTACATGTTCAAAGTGCGGTGGAAGCAACTGCGGACCGCGTGAGCTCACCTCGACTCCGGGATGGCTCATCGCCAGTGAGACGGCTCGGATGTCGTCTGACACGCCGTCTGTGTCGATGATCAGACGACGGACGCGCATCTCACAACTATCACGAGCACATTTCGAATCACACAATTGTAAGAAACCAGGGATTCACAGGAATGGCCAACGCGCGCGACAAAGCTCTGCTAGAGAAGCTGACACGATGAAATGTCTGCGCCGCGAAGACGGAACGAAAACAAGCTCGCTAGGCGCTAAGCGCGGCGCATATGAGAAGCACGCATCGATGTCAAAAATCTAGCGACGAATAAGCTCGACGGGCCGCAGCCATTGGGGCGAGATAATCGGACATAATCACTCAATCACAAGTATTATCAGAGATAAGATAAGAGCATGTCAGAGAGTGAACTGTCGGTCCGAGTGATACTGGGTGACCTGTTCTGATTGCGAACCACTGATGAGTGATTTTACGGTTTTTAGGAGAAGATTTACGATTTCCATAAGAAAAAAGAGACGATTGGACGATGTTCAGAGTGGCAGGGTCAGAAGTGGCATCGATTTTGGACACGGGTTATTCTTCAGAAGGCAACATGAACATGAAAAAGGCATCTTGAAATTTCACCGTTGTTGGGCAAATTAGCAGGGAAATTGAAGGAACAGGGGCGTTTCGAGTTACGAAGGTTCATAGAAAAAAAGCGGGAATCGAACCGGCATAGCATGGTCCGTGAACCGGGAGCGTTACCACAACACTACAACGTCATGTCCTGTCGAGCTCATATCGACGAGATGCGCACAGAGCTCAACTTTCCAATGGCGAAGTTTGAATTCGCCTTACCAAGCACGCGAAAGAACGGCGTCCTCATACAAGTTATCATCATCAGTTTTCAACTGAAATCCGTCTAATTTAAATGCGTTTGCCGATTTCAAAGTGATTGATGGTGAACGGATTGATTTTCAAACTGGAAACGTGATCTGAAAAAAGAGGGTTTTTGAACAGCGCCTGAGTGGCAGAACTCATAAACCCATTACTACCCCTATCTCTCTCACTCTCTCTCTCTCTCTCCTCTTTCCTCTATCCTCATCTCGCTTACTCTGACAACTTGTTCACCGAGAATCCCTTTCGCAAATATGCCCTACTTACTCAACCAGAACACAAAATTTCTCCTCTCTCCTTTCGAATTGAGGAGAGCATACTTTGCTCGTATTCTGACGTTTTCTCCATGAAAAGTGACTGTTTATATCATTGATTGTGCTATTATTATTGCATTCTAATCGTCCGAGATTACTGCATAATGATGCTGTTTTGTGGTGTGTGCAACATGCAACCCGAAGCGGGTTAATCCCCTCTCTCTTTCTCTTTCTCTCTCTCTCTCTCTCTCTCTCTCTCTCGTCTGAATCAGACCGGTGGTTGAATCACAGTGTGCCATTGTGTCGATGTCGTGTGAAAGTGTGTGATGTCGCCTCGCAGCGCGCGGCTCGCTCTCGGAATGACAGTCGTTGGAGTGATTCTGGCGACACTCGCGCTCGCGCTGGGTGGGTGCGTCTTGACTAGTTTCTTAAAAAGTGTTTTTTGAACGATCGGCTTGGGTTTCACAACTATAGACACGCTATGGTCATCGACACAATCAGTGTGTACTATGTAAGCGCGAGTTCGTCAGTTGTTCTGCATGGGAGATGGTTTTCAACATGTTTGAGGACACGTGTCAGCGTGGGAAGCAATGACATCGCACTGTTCACAGTTTCGAACATATCCAAAGCGATGTTCGGCAATCGATGCTCGCACACACATGGTTCTATTCTCACAATAAGCAGCGCGCTGTCGGATAGATTAGAGGAAGTGCCGCCTCGCGGCAACA
>CAWZYM010000332.1:0-10000 GCA_963966185.1 Rhabditoides inermis | reverse complement strand
CTCTCTCTCTCCCCCCCCCCCTCTCTCTCTCTCTCTCTCTCTCTCTCTCTCTCTCTCATAGTCCCTCTTCAGTACACTGCAGTCGTGAACATGAGCGCTCACCTGCACCACAACACCAGCGTGTCCAAGTACAGCTTTTTTTTACAATAAATATATGGCACGGGTGTATTATATGACACCGGACATGAAATGCCTGTGAACGAAACGGTCGTTAGGTGTCAATGAAGGGAATGCCAGACATTTTAAATCTTGACGGCTAGCCACTCTCGCACTCATCCATTCAGGTATCTGAACGCAGTGACGGGGATTGTTCGCAAGAACGTGGAGACCGCGCCGAACGGCAAGTACGTCTACATAGACGAAGTCGCCGTGTCGGTCGCCATTGATCCGCAGGTACGATGGACAAAACCGCAACATACGGTATTCGGAAATAATACATTGAACACACTCACAGTTGTGTATGTCGCACTTTCTGTAGGAACCCAACTACCGTGTGTACTCTTGTCAAAATCATTAATGTTTATAGGGCTCATGTTGTTTCCAATACATTTGTCACCGTTACTGTAATACAGTTTTCTCCACTTGGGTTACTGTATTCTCCATTCGGTTACTGTAGAATGTGATCGTGGCAGACGGTAGTGAGGAGCAGACAGTCGATGTGGAGACGTGCGGCAAGTTCACCAGGGGACAGGTGAGAGGTTTCTCTCTCCCCGTCTCTCTTTCTCTCTCTCTCTCTCTCTCTCTCCGTCCCTTCCCTCTTTTTTTCTCTCGCGTTCTCTCTTTCTCTCTCTCTCTCTCTCTCTTTCTCTCCGTCCCTTCCCTCTTTTTTCTCTCGCGTTCTCTCTCTCTCTCTCTCTCTCTCTCTCTCTCTCTCTCTCCTCTCCCTCTCCCTCTCCTTTTCGCTCGCGTTCTCTCTCCCCTCTACATATCTATCTCTCTCCCCCTCTCCTCTCCCCCGCTCTCTCTCCCCCTATATCTTCTTTTTCTCTCTTTCTCCCACTCACTCATCTCCCTCCCCCTCTCTATGGCTACCGTATCGCTTCCTTCCAGATGTTCGTCACCCCATGGCTAGTGGCGTCTCGCGAGAAGCGCCGTCTGGTGAAACAGGTGCGCCATCCAGCCCGGAACTCTGTAGTTTCATACGTTACATTCCATGTGTCAATAGCGATCCAATTCTCGTTGCTGCCTTACACGACAAAGATCTCTCTATCTCCCCCCCCCTCTCTCTCTCTTACCTCTCATGAGATTATCTGAACTCTTCTTCTCTCCATCGGACAGTTATAGCAACACCAAGTCTCACTTTCTCCATTAGTTCATTTCATGGTAGGGCAGATCTGCACTGTTTTAGGTGGACATCGCGATGGTGGATGCGTGTATGAACTTCGCGGTCGACAAGGGGAAGAAGAACTGACCCTGGGACACACTGATGATGATGATGATGATGATGATGATGATGACAAAATAACACTATGCGACGATTGGAAAATGTAAATACAGACATTTCAATGAAATGATTTCATGGCTTTTTTCATTTCATGGATAGACCAGCAAACCTCATCCGTGAAAATCACTGATGTTGAAAATCACTGATGTTTCTTCGAATTAACGAAGTTGAACACTTGAGACGTTGGAACACGACGAGTTCAGATTTTGGCATGCGCTTTTGTGGGATTGGGCCAAGACAAACTGACTCTCTTTACGCAAGTTAAAACAATTGCGTTCGTGTGACTCGTGCGATTCGTGAAAGTGCTAGTTTTTTTTCCAGTTTCATTGCCATCCAACGTTCTTTTATCCGTCCAAAACAGTCGTCCTCTCCAGAGGTTCTTTTTCAGAATGACGTCGCCGGAGACGCAGGAGACGCTGGATACGCCCGTCGGACACGCCGTCGACAGCTCTGCCCTTTCCCACGTGCAGGCACTTGGTCGATTCCCGTTCGTCTCTATTGGTTGGCATTCAGTCCATTCGCGCCGATTCGTCTGTCGTGATGAAAGGAGAGGACCAAAAGCAAGGTGAGAATCGATTAATCGAAATCGATTGATCAATCGATCGGCAAGCCATTTTCACCGTTGGACTGACTGTAAGAAGTCGCATCGGCCATTGCCAAAATGCGGTGTTTTTAGCCGAGTCGCACGTTTACTAGACACTGTAAGCCGTGGGCCGTGCAGGCTCAGGGGCGCGTCTGACCGCTCCTCCATGGCGCTCTATCAGAGATATCGATGAGTGATATCGATCGATATTCACGTGCACTGCGATCGAATGCCGGGGTAGTGACTGAGAGAAGACGGTGGCTGACTAGCTACAAACTCTTTGATCTCTTTTTCTGCTGTGCCAAGCGGCACGTACCTTCTCGAATGCGCGTGCAGATTTATAATAACTGAATCGTAATCCAAAACAAACGATAACCGATCGATATCATGTACGGGAGATGTGCGTGGCAGGTGCTCGAACCAGACGCAGTTTCTGCTCTGGTTCGAGCACGAGTTCGCGGGTTCGAACCCGACCTTACATCCCACTCCGTTCTTCACTCAGCCACTTCAGTTGCTTTCAGAGCAAAGAGGAAACGAAAACAATGTGAAAATCAGGCGCAGTGTTGAAAACATCCAAAACTAAAACTTCAATTAAAACAACGCAGTTATGTTTTGACATCTCTTGTGAATCTACCACGAACGATGGTACGAATCTACGAAATGAGTTCGTAGATCTAGATCTACGAAATGAGTTCGTAGATCTACGAGATGAGTTCGTAGATTTTGTGACGTATGCTGCGCACACGGAAACCTAGCATGAACTCAACAGCACTCTCTGATGCTATCATGCCGCCGAGCACTCGCTGACGCATCTCTCTAACAGGCGCGTCGCACGTGCCCTCTCCCGTCTCTCTCCCTTCTCTCTCCCACTCTCACCCGCGCGCCGCGTCACGCATCAGTCAAGGAGAGAGAGAGAGAGAGAGAGAGAGAGAGAGAGAGAGAGAGAGAGAGTACAGGCAGACAGTTGCAGGCTTCTCGCCGCACTCCTCAAGATCAGCCAATCAACCAGGCTACACTCAATTAAACCACTTCCCATACCACTTCCAATATCACTCCTCATCATCTTGGGAACGAGCCCTAATGTGTTGTCATTCCAGGCCCAATCGCCTGCCGGCGATCTCCCCGGCCGCCTTCTCTCAGCCCATCACGCCACCGTCCCTACAGTATAAAGAAGCCCGCCGGGATCATCATGGTCGACTCCACTCTACAGCTTTTTGCTACTCCCCCCTCTTCTCTCACTCCGGGTTCTCAAAACGAGACTCATCTGTGAAAATGTTGTGGCAATCATGAAAACGAAATGCTGAAACAACATTATGGTAATAATGAGTGAAAAATGAGAAGTTCAGTGGTGCAGTTCACATTTTGATCGGACGCCACGCATGTGCGTCACGTGAGTACTGTATGAATGATGACGTGGGTATTGAACGGAATATGTTGCACTTCATCGGAACCCTATGAAACATGGTATATTCCTGATTCGGAAAACGACACACAATCGATTTTAATATCTGTGTTTTATCAAAAGTGCATTTTGACATTTCGAGTGTCTTTTCAGAAGTTGACCCAGAGACACAACAGTCGCGAAGCAGACTGTAACCGCTGAAGGCGAAGTAGCCAAATGGGATTGGATGACAATAGGGGGGACTGGGTGCACTAAAGGGGGTTAGTTTTATCGGGGAACCAATCAAATATCAATCATATATGCAATTCAAATAATAAAATCAGTTTCCACACGTAGCTCACAGACAAAACAATAAACACTAGAGTAGTTGACGTCAACTCATGATGCAATGATGACTGAAACATGTTCCATTTTTCGCTCAAAACATGTTTCCAGCCTGATTACACTATGTGAATTTCGTTAGTAATGTTTGTTTTTGATGAAAATGGCGAAATAGAAAAATATCGTGTTCGGGCTCAAACGGTCCCACACCGGGTGCACCGAGTGAGCCCGTCGGGGCCACACGGTCCCACACCGTGGACACTCAGTGGGACCGGCGGTCCCACAGGGTGTGAGCCCGGAAAAATCGAAGTCAAAATTTCAAAGTTCTGTAAACGCAGATCGATGCGGAATACTTTTCTCATTTTGCATACAAAATTTCATGAGAAAATATTTCGATTTGATCGAATACGGGGCGCGGGCCCACTCGGGCCCACACCGGGGGCACCCGGGCCCACACTTTCGCTATTCCATGTGGCGAGTAGTGTAATTACACAACCTAACATATTGTATTGTTAGTGAATAACATAACTGAAAAACCGATCAAAATACCAAAAAAAATCAAATACTTCCAGAATCTCAATACACAAAACATAATTGTCTCGCTATGGAGCATTATCGATATCCATTCACCGTCGTTGTCGCTCCTCGCCAATGTCGCCCAGTT
Source organism: Rhabditoides inermis (assembly GCA_963966185.1). Classification (NCBI taxonomy): domain Eukaryota; kingdom Metazoa; phylum Nematoda; class Chromadorea; order Rhabditida; family Rhabditidae; genus Rhabditoides; species Rhabditoides inermis. Next base: position 5,586 of record CAWZYM010000332.1, on the reverse strand, counting down.
CTCGCCACATCGTCCGTTCCGTTCCATCATCTCCTTCAGGTCGTCGCTCCATTTCACATACGGTGCTCCTAATCTCCTCGTCTTATCGTACGGTCTCCATTCTGTTACTCGTCTCGATCATCGGTTTTTGAATGTCGCTACCTTCTTTGCCCAATTCGTTTTTTTTCATGCAATATCCATAATATCGCGTAGTCCTGTCAGCTCTCGCAATTGTTCATTTGCATTTCTCATTCTATCTCGTAGGGTGACATTAACTATCGATCTTTCCATTCGACGTTGCATTCTCCTTAGTTTCTCCTTTTGTTCTTCCGCAATTGCCCAGGTTTCGCAACAGTAGAGTAGAGGGCTCCCGGTAATACACAAGTGCATATCACGGCTCGCTTCCTTTTCATGGGCACAGTCCTGCTTGTGAGAAAGCGTCGATGTCTATTGAACGCTCCTCAGGCACTTCCCATTCGTCTTTCTAGTTCAATAATAATTTTTGTTCTTCGATATTGTGACTCCCAATTATTTGAAACTTCGCACTGTCTCGAAGGGTGCACCACGTAGAGTCAAGTTTTGATTTGGTCCGAAAAACCGATACAGAAATTCAATTGACAAATCACAAAAACCGGCAGATAGCAATATACATGTTCCATTTCTATCCAACACTGCATAGACTTGAATAGGGATCCCGAAAAGGGATGTTCCTCTCCTCCCACAATGTTCCTTTCTTCTCTCTTTCTACTCCTTCACGTTGCGTGTCGTACCCGCACTGGCAGTGAAACCTCTTCCGGGCTCCTTCTGGCAGGTGAGCGGTCGAGTGGAGCTGTTGGTTGCGGGGTGCACTGGACGCTTCAACTACATCAGACACACCTGAGAAGCGATCTCTTTCTTCTCCCCCTTCTTTCTCTTCCCACCCTGCATGTCCGCTGCTCCCTCTCGTCCACCGCTCCATTTTTGTCACCATGTGAAGTGTCGTGTCAGCCGTGTCAATCGCATCTCCTTCTCTCTCTCTCTCTCTCTCTCTCTCTCTCTCTCTCCTTCCTCCTCTCTAACCAGCAACGACGGCATAGTGGATAGCGGGAAGGACTTTTTGAACACGGCCAGCATAGCCGATTGAAACTGAAACGCAGAATGGGATTGAAACAAAATAAGTAGGCTCATAGGACGCTAGGTGGTTGACACAGATAGCCTAGGGACAACCCAATATTCGCCGCATTGTACATTCCCTGTTGTGTTGCTGTGTCTCTAGTCTTTCATTCGAGAAACGTTTGCCCCGCTCACCTCTGGATCTGTCTCCATAGCGTCTTTGTAGGAGAGACAGCGCTTCGACTTCTTCAGGCGCTTCTTCATCTCGCTCTCTCCTAGAATCAAAATTTCTTTTTCTCCTCATCCTCATCCTCTCTCTCTCTCTCTCTCTCTCTCTCTCTCTCTCTCTCCTCATCCCCTCTCTCTCTCTCTCCTCATCCTCTCTATCCTCATCCTCTCTCTCTCTCTCCTCATCCTCTCTATCCTCATCCTCTCTCTCTCTCTCTCTCTCTCTCTCCTCATCCTCTCTCTCTCCTCATCCTCTCTCTCTCTCCTCATCCTCTCTCTCTCTCTCTCTCTCTCTCTCTCTCTCTCTCTCCCTCTTTCTACCATCTCTTCTTCCCCACTCACTGTGCACACCAAACCCGCACTCGCTCGTCACACCGGAAACTCTTCGGGCCAGCGGTCCAGCGTCTCCCCGAATGCTACTTCAAACACACGGTTTTCATGAGATGTGTGGTACGGAACGAACGAGGTTGTCGTGGGATACTCACCTCAACTCGTATCACTCACCTGTAGAATATGTGCTATTCGAGGGATCGTCTGTGAGCGAGGCCACGATGAAACTCGTCATGACTGAAACGAACTTGGTCAATCAAAAAAATCTAAATTCTGCAAAACAAAGCCACAAAACGTTCCAAAACAACCGAACCGATGGCGAAAAACAATACCGCGCCATAAAACTCACTGTTTTGTGTCTGCTTCTCTCCAAAACGAGAACTCTCTCGGTACTCTCTCCACTTTTCAAAAGAGCAACGTAATTTTTAAAACTATTTTTTTTAAAAATCAATTTCATATAACAATGTTCATATTCCATGTGTGTTATGTATACTATCTCACCAGATGTACCGCTTCGTACGGCCCGGATTCCGTCCGCAGGCTGTCGTCGTCGCTGCAGCAGTGGCGCGGGCGGAGCACGTTTGACGTGCGCCGCGACTTCATCCGCTTTTTCGAGCAGAACGACCACGTCGACGTGCCTTCTTCGTCCGTCCTCCCCGAAGACGACCCCTCACTCCTTTTCACCAACGCCGGCATGAACGAGGTGTGCTGTTTGTTTATAGTATAGTCGCTATAGTTGAATACGTTTCTTCACGTTTTCTTCAGTTCAAACACATCATCACCGGCATAGCGAACGTGCGGTAACCGACTCGTCAACTATCAGAAGTACATCCGGGCAGGTACGGTGTGGGCTACTGTATTTTGTTAGGAAGGCTACTGTATCTAGGCGGAGGGCACAACGACTTGGACGACGTGTGCAAGAACCTGCACCACCTTTTTTTTCGAAATGCTCGGCAACTGGAGCTTCCACAGCGCGTATGGGAAGGTGGGCAATTTGGAAGTTTTTCAAGAGGTTACTGCATATGATGGAAACGATAAAACTATCTTTTTTGTATCATTGTAATTGTGTTCATTGTTGTGATAGATCCTGCAGGACTCTCCCATTACCGTATCCCCGCGCGTGCGAGCTCGCCTGGTTGTTCCTCACCGATGAGATGGCCATCGAGCCGAATAGGTATGCATTTATCGTTTCACATTTTTTGTATGTATGTTATGTACTGTTTGCTACTTTATTTTCAGTACGGCGACGGTACAGTGTAGTTTTATGTTGTTTGTGATTTTACGTTTCGTTGGTTTTATTTTCTATACTATTCGGTAAACATGCTCTCTACTTTCCTTTCAGACTGTACGTCTCCTACTTTGGCGGCAACCCGACGTGTGGCGTCCCCGCCGACGACGAGTGCAGGCAGATATGACTCGATATCGGGTAGGGTTACTGTACTTATCACTGTAGTGTACTGTGTTTTGGGTAGGGTACGGTATATTCCAGTCTGCTCTCGTCGCGCGTGCTTTCGTTTATGTTGGAGAACTTGGGAGATGGGTTCCGTCGTGCCGTGCGGGCCGTCCACAGAGAAACACTACGGCATGGTGGGGGTGAGGGGAGAGAAAGAGAGAGAGAGAGAGAGAGAGAGAGAGAGAGAGAGAGAGAGAGAGAGAGAGAGGATGATTTTGCTCTGATCTGAATTATTGTATTGTTTTTCTTCCGCACATCAAGTGTCAAACATCAGAGAGTGTATGATTGAGAAAGTGCTACTTGTCCAGCACCTCCTCTCATCTCCCCTTCCCCTCTCTGCACATCGACACTGGCATGGGACTGGAGCGGCTAGCCCCTGTCGCACAAGCGGTCAACAGCAACTTCGACACGGTCCGGAATATTTATGTTTCGAAGAGACAATTATATCTTCCAATATTGATTGTCTAATTTACTGCGAAGCGTTTTCGAGAATGGGAAATCGTGTTGCTACACATAATGCAATTTATGTTAGAGGGTAATCATATGCAAAAATATTATCAATCTTTGCAGCTGAGCCCGAAGCACCTCTACTCGGGCAAGATCGCTGCAGAGAAGAGATGGACATGTATTGGTGGGAAAGGAGTGAGAGAAAGAGAAAGAGAGTTAATCTATCTATCCTCGACACTCGGAAGGACCGTCGCGAAAAGACAGAAAGGGGCATGCTAATCGTATGTTAATTAGGTGGCGTCGAAAGACTCGGAATGACATCCGATGCGCCATTCGCTCCTCTCCGCAGCCCCCGTGTCGGTCTGTTCATCCATCCAGGTACGCTGCCCAGTCTTACCGGTCGATCGTAGGTGTGTGTGTGTTGTGTAAGTGACCGCAAATCTCCAGCTAGATGATGTACTTCACTGACCATGTACAGTGTGCCTGTGGCGCGCGGATGGGACGCGGGTTTAGAGCGATTTGGAACTGGAACATATGCTGGTTTTTGACTGGTTGTTCTATTCTTTAGACGGAGTCTTGTTAGATTGTCGTATTTCCTTAAAGTCTGACGTGGGTTTGTGTGTTACGTTGGTGAAGTGTACGTGAGAATCGATTGATATCGATTGTTGTGTGTTCTTGTGTTTGTGTGTTCTGGCGATCAGAGTTCGCACACCCGCGAATCGTTTTGATCGAACAGGGTCATTCTTTTACTTACTGGTCAGTTGCGGGATGGCATGAGAAGAGCAGATCACGAGGGTGAAAACTGTGTATCATGGAAGGTTTTAAAAACGCTGACTCTTTTAGCCTAGAATTTTTCGGCTTGAACTCGAGTTGGGAGAGGCGAAGGAGATGATCATCCAGCTCAAGAAGGAACGAGATAGTGGGCAGTTCGGAGAGATGCGGAAAAAGCTGATGGAGCTGAACAACGGCCGTAAAGTCAATAAGGGAGGCGGGCAAAGAGCATCCGGGAAGGACCTCTCTCCCTTTTCTCTCTCATTGGATCGAAGATTTGTCCGACAAACAAGATGAGATGGTGGCGGTGAGGCGGCTTGCGGGTTAGATGTAAGCGGCGACTCGTGGTAGATAGTTGATAGTCGTCGGGCCGGTGGCGGCATGATGGACTGCAAACGGTAACGGGGGGGGGGGGGGGATGGGCGCTGGCTGTACGCGACTAGGGATAAGTTCAGACGCTTATTTCTCGCGGGCTTTGCCGCGCATAGGGACCGCGGCTCGCTCAGCCCACTTCGTGTACGAGTTCTTCGTGTACTCTGTAGCTCATCTTTACCTTCTAGCTCCATACAAGCATCTTAGCCATGATAATCGTGTTGGTCGGGATCGCAAGGCCTCGGCGCGCTTGAGACAGCGCGGCGTCCACCCTTTCGCGATTGCCGATTGCCGCCTCTCTAATATTCTCCACTCTCGCCGATCTGACCTACCACGTGTCGCCGCTTACAGGACGGGGAACACCAGCACGTAGTCACACTCCCTTCCTTGTGACGAATCGGACGTCTAGGCGTGGCCTTCGCGAGGCAGTTCGGCCATCGCAGCGTTGAGCCCTTCCGATATAGCGCTAACACCGCGATTCTCGAAGGCTTGATGCCCTCGACGACCATCCGGTCGACGACCTGCTTAGCTCGGCTGGCCTGGCTTGCGTTCGTGCGGCTCCTGTTCGGAACGATCGTGTCCTCTTCTTCTGTCTGCACCCATGTGAAGCCGTTTTCCGGGTCGAAAAATGACGTCTTAGCTTGCTGTCGTCATCGGCCGACAGTCATCGTATGCGAGCCTTAGTGCGACTCCTGGTGCAAGGCTGCGGAAGGTTTCCGCCAGTCCCGTGCTGGTCTAGTTGGAATGATTGACCACCAGAATCTACGGCATTTTCGCGCATCCCTACTCGTAGCCATCGATCCACGTTCGGTGTTCTAAGGGTGTCGTTTGGCGGGTCTTCCGCATGCGCTAGTTCAGCCTGGTCCTTGTGCACTTGCCGAAAAGGTCTTGAAGAGTACGAAGTACTTCTGATC
>CAWZYM010000331.1:2440000-2615462 GCA_963966185.1 Rhabditoides inermis | reverse complement strand
TCTCTATCTCTCTCTCCCCTCTTCCTCCTCTCTATCTCCAATTCTCTTTTCTTCTCTCCCTCCCGTTTCCCTTCTCTCTCTCTTTCTTTTGCATCTATCTCTCCAAACAGCGTGCTCTGAGCAAGCAGTCAACGCGGAACATTCTTTTTTTTTATGAACGGAAGAAACACACACACACAAATAGTTTGGGATTACAATTAAAATGTGCATACTTTCCAGAGACACGCATATTTGCCCCGATCTAAGGCCAACTGCTCAGACGCGCACTGGTGTGCAGAGAATGCTTTTAATAATAGTATTGTGCGCTAGGCCCGTGCTATGATAATTTCTGCATATGACATAGACATACACCATACACGTAGATCTTTCGTTCTACACGTTTAAAACAACATCGTTTTGTCACGCACAAACGTTCAGAGTAGGCTCGCTGATCAGTTTCATTCTTTTCACGAGAGACATTAGGGTGGGAAATATCAGAACCCGCTGAAAGATGTTTTCATGTTGACAAAACAAGGTCGAACCCCATCTATATCATACCGAGTTACTGAGTTATCTCTATTACAACGCTCAGAACACGTTCCACAACATCCCGTTTTCTCGTAAACCACCGCGCAGATAACATAAGCGCGAAATAATTGTCACACCAGCCTAGATTTCTAACTAAAAACTGTGTTCCCGCCGCGTTAGCCTAATAGACCTTGGCCCTACTGCATGCACCCATTATCCTCACCTCCGGCTCCGTCTGCTCCTGCTCTTCCTCCATGGGAACGAACGATGAGGACGGAGTGCGCCCGTCCGGCTGCTCTGCCGGCTCATCCACCATCGCATCCTGGAAAAAATGTAATGCAAATGATTTCTCACTAATAGAACAGCTTTATAGGTGGAAACATGCAAACTTTGAGAAGCTTGGTGAATCGTGAGTTTCCTATGAGATAACATACTGATTCTGCGCAAACATGTGACATATAATAGCAATCTACCTCACTAGTGTCGACTGCATATGTTATAATGCTATCTAGAAGTCTTTTGAAACTGCTCCTCCTCCTCTCTCTCGTTCTCTTTGTCTCTACCTCTCTCCTCTCTTCCTCCTCTCTATCTCCATCTCTCCCTTCTCTCTCTCTCTCTCTCTCTCTCTCTCTCTCTCTTTCGCTCTTTTTCTTTCGCATCTATCTCTCCAAACAGCGTGCTCTGAGCAAGCAGTCAACGCGGAAAATTCTCTTTTTTTTATGAACGGAAGAAACACACACACACAAATAGTTTGGGATTGCAATTGAAATGTGCATACTTTCCAGAGACACGCATATTTGCCCCGATCTAATGCCAACTGCTCAGACGCGCACTAGAAGCGTCGTCATTTGTATTGTACAGCATCGTTTACGGGGCTTCTTAGATTCGGGGTTTGAACCTCGATTGACTGAGCTTGTTTGGGACAAATGTTGCGTTCCGCCCTCAGACATTGAACAAGACTCGAATATGCCCCAAACAAGGCCTAAATTATGGCTGGCGAAGTTAAGACCTCAAAATGCAGAGAAAATGAAATAAAGAACAGGAAAGAACGCCAGTCTGAAGAGGGCTCGGATCAAATGATCCAATCCGTACTCGTTCACGAATTCCGGAACGCACCGCGATTGTGCACATACCTGGTTGGTGGCGCTCTGAATGCGACTGGCTGCCGCCTTCTCTCTGTGCTCGTCCATCATCCTGCCCGCGCCCTCCTCCTCTCCCCCTCCACCTCTTCCTCCTCCACGTCATCCGTCGACGCCGGCTGTCCGTTGACTACCTGCAAAAATATACAACTCCCTTCTCTCTACCAACGACAAGACAAGCCAACGATTTCGCACACTTTTTTCCAAACTACCTCTTCTCACTGCACATCGCCACGGCTGCTACTGCTTTTTCCCCATTCCACTCACAACCACAACCTCGTTCTCGCTGCCCTCTGCCTTTATACTCATACCCACCGGGTGCTGCTCGGTCGGACTTCCCTTGCCCTCTCCTCCTCCGAGCAAAATGGTCGTGGTCTCGGTATAGTGGTGGCTTCCCGCCGATCCGTGGCTGCCGTGTGGTCCATACGAACCGCCGCAATTCTGCTCGCGCAGTCCAGCCACTCGCGATTGCGACTGCGACTCAAAACAAACATCGTCATGTGAAAGTTTCATTCACCAATCTTTACAAAAGCGCAACAAACATGAAGAATGCCAGTGAAACTTCTTTTCACCATCTCAAACCAGCAATACGTTTTCCACTAACATGTTGCTCTGATGAACATGACGAGAGCAATTCACCGAACCTTCTACTTCTACTTTCGTTCCAACCGCCAACCCACCTTGACAATGGTGCCGCTGGGGCTGTTCTCCCCCTCCTCCTCCGTCTCCTGCTCCCTGTGCTGTCTCCTCTCGCCCCTCTCCACTCCCTCTCCCCGCCTGTCGATCGATCCGCGCGTCGACCGCTTCGACCGCACCCGAACGTCGTCGTGACGGCTGACAAATAATCCTTCCTGATATAAAGAAAACGGCCTATCCGTCCATCCGTCTATAAGTGACCCTCATGCGGCACTCCCCCAGGTAGGACCTATCATGTGAGACGCGCCGAGTTTGCACTATATATAGGCCCTACCCACTATAACCAAGAAGAGCAGCGCCGTAGTCGCAACTCCGACTGGTAAAATACAAACTATATGTTCCACGTCAAATGTGATCCAATGGTCCCATGCAAGAAAACGCATGCATAAAATGTTTACTGATACAACTCTGCACCTCTCGCTCTCCCTCCCTCCCTCCCTCCTCATGTACCCACCGATACTCTGCGGCCCTGTCGATCAGCTCGACGAGTATGCTGTTCTTCTTGGCCCGCCGGATGAACGGGTGCCGGAGCAGCTCCTTCGCAGACGGACGCTGCAAAGATAAGCATCATAAACACACACTGTACATGCGCTTCAGCCACCTCTTTACTATGTGTCCAATTTATCGATTGCTTTATCTAGATCTTTGTTAGCGCATAGCCACTAATCATACGTATCACACCAATTACTACTCGTGCACATTACTCCTAAGAAGTATCCCATATGTGTCTTGTCCACTGGTCCTAATCACAAACACTATCACTCACTCATAATCAGGATAGAATACACGATAGAACCACCAATCATAATACAAATATAACCTTTTTAAAGACATTCACACATTTTCGAAGTATATCATTGTCGGAGTCTATGTTAGCGCTCACCCAAACACAATATCCATAACCAAATCATAAATATTAGAATACCACTACATTTTTTCAAAACCAAAACTTACATTGTCGGGATCCTTGTTGAGGCATAGCTGGACAAAGTCGCGGAGGGGCCGCGACCACTGCGGGCCCATCAGCTGCGGCGGAGGGTTCTGCAACGGACTGGTAACTGGTATGGTCTGCAAGACGAATGCCCTCCCTCTCCCTCTATTTATCCTGATTCCATATGCAATAGCACCGCACATCCAGACTCCGTCACTTTTTGCGCTGAGACACAGAATGTTTCTTCCTTATTCTACATCTATGTTATCCATTGATCATGCTCTATATTTCGTGTCTCCGCACTTTCTGCATCTGCGTCTTCAAATATTCCCTCCCACGAAATCTGCAACACTTTTGAAACATCAGCTTCTTCTAAATAATTCGCGTTATGTGTCATGCCGCAAAAAGGAAACCGGAAACCCCTTTCTCGTCTCTTGCGCCCGCTCTCTAACTTCGTTCAGCCAATAATTATGAAACAAATCGCGTGCAAAAATCTCTCGGCAAGAACTAATCATATCTCTACGCTGGTCAGAAACCGAAAAGATCCATTTAAAACCACAGTTCAATCTCTATCCGCGGAACTATAAAAAATCCACCTTCGCAATTTGTTTGAACATTTCCGCATCGCCCCTGCACTCCATCATTCAAAACAGCCAATCCCGAAATGAAAGCCAGAGCCGGAAGTACTCAGATACAGGAATACACTCATCTGCGGAGAGCTAAATGTAATAGGAACTCCTATCCCCCTACTCACTCCATCCGTCAATTATGCGGTTTGACTCAAATCTGAGTGAGCTGCCCTCCAAAAATCTCTCTCTCTCTCTCCCCTTTCTCCACACTGATTCTCAGGACTTTCGGGTCGTCTCTAGAAGCAACGTCATTCGCAATACAGCTATTGCCATATGTAGCGGATTCACACGCCCAAATCCCCCTCCTTCTTCTCCTCCTCCTCTCTCTCTCTCTCTCTCTCTGTTTCCCTCCTCTCTCTCTGCTTCACCCAGCTACTACTGAAGCGTTCCACTCCACAGCATTTAGCCTGTCTATTCAGCAATAACACAACCAGTGCAAAATATGCTATTATTTAGTATTTATATGCTATTGAGGGACAGAACAGGAGGAACTCGCTTCACCACGTATTCCTCACGCGCACTCCCCTCCCCTCCCCTCTGTCTTCTTCAATGCACGAGCCCGAAATAGTGAAGCATATCAACCATCTTCAAAACATTAATGATACGCATCACACAACAAATAATGTCCAATCAACATATTCTCATATTCAATACAAACCAAGCCAGCCCACCTTTGGAATGAGGAAGAGGACGCGCATTGGGTGGAGGTCCGAGTGGGGCGGCTCGCCGTTCGCCAGTTCGATCGCCGTGATGCCCAGAGACCAAATGTCCACCTGCAAAACATTTGAATATAATACACGATGCTGATGGTGAATAAAATACGTATTCAGTGATGGTGATGCTACTGGTCAATTAGTTAAATAATCCCGTCATCAAGTATGTTATAGTCGAAACATACAATTCACCTAACTAAAAACCTCACTACAAAACGATGAGTGTCTCTTTCTCCCAACCCTATTCAATCCAACCCCCCTCGCTCACCTTGAAGTCGTAGCTGTCCTGTCTGATCAGCTCCGGAGCCATCCAGAACGGACTGCCCAAAAACGTGATCCGCTTCTTCATCTACAACATACAACATAATTTACTCAAGCAAATCAGATTCTATAGAGAACTGATCAAATAATAAGAAATGTAACCAATGTCCGCATTAGTACAACAGATAAAACGCATTTCTTCCCGAAAAAAAAACAGTATCGCTTCTAATAAGGTAATCAATCATTCGGTTAACTTCTGATTTTTAAACCAATGAAACACATTTCTACCAATACAGTATACACTACGCTCACTACCGTACCCCTATCGACCCACCGTATCCGTCAGCTGTCCGGCCACTCCAAAGTCGGCCACCTTCACGTCACCGTGCTCAGACACCAGCACGTTCGCCGCTGAAAACCGTATGCGCATTTTCCTTCATAGTTCAGACACCCAATTTTAAACAACAAACAAGATGGAACACTTTTGATTCTCGGTGGTACGTGTGTATTCAAATAACGTGATGCCAGATAAATGAAAACAAATTAAATTTTGACCTCACCCTTGATGTCCCTGTGAATCTTCCTCTCTCCATGCAGGTACTCGAGTCCCTTGAGGATCTCCCGGATGATGACGGCTATCTGGTTCTCGTCCAGCTTGCCACTCTTCGTCAGGTCCAGCGCCGACCCGCCACCCAGGTACTCCATGATGATCCACAGCTTAGAGCCCTGAGAAAAATGGTTTGAAGTGAAGAGAACGTGGAATACGGTATAACGAATTAGGAAACTGATTGTCGCAATATTTCTATCCTAGGATCTTAAAAACCACGCTATACACTTCTCCAGTAAAATGAGCGAACATTAACAAAACACCAACCTTGAAGTAGCTGCCATAGAACTTGGTGACGTAGGGACAGTCGCACTGCGACAGCACCTGGAACGGGGTTACGTTTCTATCTCTCTCTCTCTCTCTCTCTCTCTCTCTCTCTCTCTCTCCCTCCCCACCATACCTGAATCTCCTGCTGGATATCCTCTATCTCATCCTCCGCCTGCTCCAGATTGATCACCTTGATCGCCACTACCTAAAATTGAAAGCAATCAAAAAGGAAATAAAACATGAACACGACATCCAGCAAACATCTTGTGCATTAACTTCTCACTAACCTAACACGCAAAATACGGAACACGTCAAAATCACATAACACTTAAGTTCGCACGTTCAATGGCATGGCGAAAGCTGAACACGGTTCTCAACTCCCTCTCCCCACCTGTCCATTCCTCGTGTCGATGCCCTTGAACACCTCGCCAAACGAGCCCCGACCGATCCTCTCCTGCCGAGAGAAGATCGCCTCCGGGTCCAGCTTCTGAAAACAGTAATTCACATAATACACCAACAAAACCAGTTCAATTGTATCATCTCACCTTGGCACCACTGTTATGTGCAAACTCGACTCGATGGTAAGCACCTCTTTCCCTCCCTCCCTCTATGCCTCTATCATCAATAACTTTCAGATACCAGTTCCCTCCAAAATAAGAGCGCGAATACAATACTAGCAGGAGAGGGGAATCACAGAGGATAAGCCGAGAATCGGAGACACAATTCGAGGTCGCTGGGAGTGGATTGAAACAGGGAGGGAGGGAGGGAGTGTGGGAGAAATGTGGCCAGAGCTGAATAGCCCAGTCGCCAGCCAACACAATGTTCCGGACAAGCCGCAACGAGTGCTGAGAAAGGAAGAGGAAAATGAGAAATGAGTGAGCAGACGAGACAGTGTACGCGAGAGACGCAGACGGGAAGACATTCACGCGAGTCAGCGAGCCACTGGGGTGCACAATATGTAGCGTGTCCACTCGAAGTCGGAGAGAGAGAGTGTCGCGCGAGAAATCTGTCACAACAGCCTCGCAAAAAGAAAGAAGCTAAACCAGCAAGATGCGTGGTAGACGCGCAAAAATGCGAATGAATGCACTTTCCGCCGCAACTTCACCATTCTGGTTGCAAACGCAAATAGCTAATTCCGAACAACGCTCAGATTAAATGATGCAACTATATAGTTCAAATACGGAAACGCACCTGTAATCTGCACTCTCCGTCTTGCATCCCGCACTCGCCCTCCTCCTTATCCTCCACCTCCATCTCCTCCTCCTCTCCCCCTCCATCTCCTCCTCCTCTCCCCTCTCCATCTCCTCCTCCTCTCCCCTCTCCATCTCCTCCTCCTCCACGTCATCAGTCTTGTGGGCAAGGAGGGCAGGCATGGGACGGGCCTGCAAACAACATACTTACATTACACCAGTCCACCTAGGCTTGTCGCAGTCAGCTACACGAGAATGCTTACAACTGTCGAGAACCATTCACAGCTATTGATCAAATCCCTCTCTCCCTTCGTCCTCCACTTTCTCTCAACCTCCCTCTCCCTCTCCCTCTCTTCCTCTGTCCCAATCCATCCCTCTACTTCTCTCTCTTTCTCTCTCTCTCTCTCTCTCTCTCTCTCTCTCTCACACACACACACATACACAAAGCGTAGTAACACTCTCATCCCGTCCTAGTCACCTCTGTAGGCTGTGTGCGCGGCCTCTTGGTGGGCGGTCCATCATCCTCTCCCATCTGCTCGTCCTGCTTCGCCGCTGCACGCTGAAACGGAAGAGCATCATAAACACTCTGACTATTCACCACACTCCTCTCACTTCACCCTATCCCCACCTCCTTCTCCCTAGCAATGATGTGCTCGTAGCCTTCTCCTTCGTCGTAACACCAAACATTCAGATCTTCTCGGATTCTCGCCTAAAAATATGGAAATCTATGCCATACCTCTGTTACGTTATGCTTCTTTGCAAATTTAACATTCGTTCCCCAATCAACTCACCAGCCACAGGTGACGGGTGTCCTGGCTGATTAAGTCGATGAGTTCGCGTCGCACTTTCGCCACAACCTTCTCAGCCAGACGCTAAAGATGTAAACGTACAAAAAAGTAGTAAGTGTACTACTCACACGAGTGGTTTTGTTGACCACACTGTTCATCGAGAGAAGTCCAAACTGGCTTGTAACCGAATACATAAAACGATGCTAAACGACAAGAGCACTCACGGTGCCACTTCTGCGAGGCAGCGAGAACCAAGGCGTATCCACAGATCAGTGCGTGTTGCTGCGTCTGAACAAAGTAGTAGGCAAATCAATAAGTAGGGCAAAAGGCTGATTGCGTGTTTAGCACAGGAGTGTTTAGCGTTACCAATATCCATCGAAAGTCACTTATGAGAACTTGGCAAAACTGTTTGCACTAATCGGGTATCGAACAGATCGGCGGCTCCATGTATGTCTTTTTTACCGGGAAGAGCTCTTTTGAGCTCAAAAACATCGAAAAATAACTTTATTTCGAGAAAATTTTTCGTATCGTGAAAATAGGGGATACTCTATATGACTCAAACTGAAGCCAAAACTGATCCGAAATTAAAGATGAGCTCCACTGTTCTCTTAAACTGATCCATTTAAATAAGAATAAACTGAGACGTTCCAATAATCACTGTTAATATATGATAAGCACACAATGAAAACGAATTATCACCACTAACCGTCTCGACGGAGTCGATAACACTGTCCTCGCAGCAGCCGAGACGTTCCAGCACAGAGATGAATTCGCGACAGGCGTCTCGCCTCGCCAATCTGAAAGAAATATAAAGTGCAAGAAATATAAAGTGCGCGCAACTGAAATCCACTTTCTCTCTCTTATGAGTCACATCATGATTGTTAGAGAAGGAACATAGCAATTCGAAACAAAACTTTGCGTGATCGGAAGTGAATAAACGAACATTTTCGGGAGGAAGCGATATCGTTACGCCGTCTATATTATGTTAATTCAATTAAATGAATTGGAATATGATCGTGACATGAAATCGTCAAATACTATATCGTTTTTAACGTTCAAAAAGCTTTAGTACCATGAATGTTTGATTTGAAACGCCGAAATGGTGATGGATAGATTTGGAAAGTGATGCATAGTAACCATCTCCGCAACTGTTTTTGAATTATGTTTCTCATTATTTTACAATCTGTGTAAAACAGTTTAAACGCTTGAAAGTCACGTGTATTGCAGGCGAGAGGAACATTCAAGAGGCAACGCAAGCGAATTAGCGGAAATATATACTAACCAACGGGCGACTATATATGTATAATTTGCATATGTAATGAAGCTGCACTCACTTGGGTGTGGTGCCTGTTCCGGAGATGGTCATCAAAGAAGGGTGGATATGGACCACCTTCCACTGCTCCACGCACGTCTCCATAGAGCTCCACGTGACTACAATATATTAACATTTAACAATATGAAGAAAAAAAAACTTGAAATGAAAAGGTTTGAACACTTTATATCCACAAGATTTGCACATTTGGCGGTCGGATTTTAGGAAAATGAAAGTCAAATTATATCTTATATAGTGTTATCCGGACACATCAATGATATCCGGCCGCGTGAGCTCATTCGAGCGCGCAAATCACGCGCTTGGCGGCTTCGCGGTATCTTTTTAGAGAAATGAGTGTCATTTTCAAGTCAAATGAAACAGAGTTCTCCAATTTCTGGAATTCATAACTCCTTTTGGAATTAAGTAATCTTCACAAAACTTTAACGAATTATTATGTGTAGCAATCAATATGTACATAGTGCTCACGCGGATTACTCAGATGAAAATGGATCGCGGGGGCACAGGGTGCGCCGCGGAGACCGCCGCGCATCCCGATTTCGTGGCAAAAGTGCGGCGCCGCGGCGACCGTCGCCAATTCGACGCGAACGCGAGACGGCTGTCGTTCAGATCGTGCCATGAACACGGCGCGAGTTTGCCGCGTTCGGAAAAGCACATTCTTTTAATGATATTGAGTCGTAAAAGACTTGGAAAGTGCATTTTTGGAAGACATACTAGTGGTGCTTACGCATCACATGTGCATTTCTCCCACCCACGGCAATCGCCGCCGCAAGTTCTGGATTCCTCCGTGAGAAACGCTGGGCCCGCGCGGAGTAGCCCACATGGAAGTCAGCAACGCTAGATCGAGAATCGGTCAGTTTGTAACTGGATTCGCCGCGCATTTGGATTATCGATGGATATCGATCGATTATCAACATCTACGTCATTATTGATTCAATGGTATGGTCCGCAAGACGAATGCCCTCTATGCTCTATGGATGGAAATGCAAGAGCCCGATAAGTGAACCTGCATCTTCCGTTCGGCGCAAAAATCTATACTACCATCATAGGTTCTTATTCTTATGAGTGATTTCGACGTGTCATAATCATGTTTGCGATTCCGAATTCATCCAGTTTGTGCCAATATCACCTCGTCTCGCCTATGTGGACCTACGCTTTGGAGAGACTCTTCTAAGAGTTGTTAGCTGCTACGCACCAACAACGTCGTACGCGGACTCGATTTACGACGACTACCTCGACCAGGTCGCGCAGACGATCAAAAGAAGCCAAAAACGACCATCCCTGCTTGTCCTGGCCGGAGACTGGAACGCCCAATTGGGATAGGAACCACAACGTGAGATGCAGAGAGTGAGGCGAAATCATGTAACATTTTCTCACTGGACGCATGATGTGCTCTAATTAGCATAGAACGATTCGCCCTTTTGCGCTGATTCCAACGGTATTTTATTTATGGGATCATGTACCCTGTAAAGTAGTGAAAATCGATAAAGAGTGATATGATGACGTCATTTTTCTTTGATTTAGCCGACATTGCCCAAAATGAATAATGAAAAATGATGTCATAAGAGACGTATTTCATCAAGTACTGATCGATTACAATAACACAAAGCGTAGCGCTATTATTATAAACGATTATATTCATAATTTAACTAATGATGACGTCATCAGTGCTTTGATCTAGCCGCCCTCTGTTGCACTTTCCCTATGTACGCGCGCGCTCAAGTGCGCGCGCGCCGCGCGGAATTAGAGCGCAATGTGAACGAACCTTATGAACATTATATATTTTTGAAATCAGCTTGAAACGAACTACATTAATGAATTAATTGCTATACCATATGTCAACATCTGAAAATCTTATTGTGGTCCCTACAATTGGGAAGCGCGGCAGACGCCAACGACCGCTGCATAGGACTACACGGCTACGGACAAAGGAACCAACGAGGCCATCGTCTGTACCAGTTTCTCGCTGCGAACTCGCTGCGAGCTGCGACTACATTCTATCGCCGGAGGAAGGCAAGAGCGTGGACGTGGATGAGCAACGACAGGCAAGGAACGAAGAGACAATATGACCTCTTCTTTGTGAGAAATATGGCCGCTGTGAGAGGTGAGACATGTGGAAATTTTGAACAAAGTGGAATTCATCTCTGATCATCGTCTAACCCGTCTGTCATTGAACGTGCCGCATAAGATAGAAAGAAGAAAGAAAATGGAGAAATAATAAACTGGGAGAAGTACGAGGCCTTAGTGAAGAGGAGGACACGCGATTTCGATGCGCCCTTCGCGAGAACAAATCAAGTCCTACAAAACATCTTAAGGAGCTGCGTCAGAAGCGCAACTACATTCTCACCCCCAGAGCCCAGACTAGCAAGAGACACGCTGCAAATGTTTGAGGAGAGGAGACGGCTGATGAACTCCAACGACGCAGCTAGCTCGAGCAGATGGGTGGAAGTGAATCGACTGCTCCGGGAGGGAATACGAAGGGACACAGAAGACCGACGGATGAAGCTATACAAGAAATCGCTGAAGAAGACGGTCCTCTTCCAACCCACGCTAAAACCTATTATGACAAACCTCAAAAGACCTGATGGCACTCTCACAAAAAACATTAAAGATAAAAAGAGAGAGATAAAGAGGTATTATGATGATCTATATTCATCAAAAAATAGCCGCCCGACGCCGATGCTGCACTATGACGAGCAGATCCCAGAAGTCACTACGTGGGAAGTGGAGAACGCTCTGCGCCAGATGAAGAACAACGTAGCGCCAGGAGAGGATAGGGTTACCAAGGAGATGCTGATGCACGCGCCCAACACGGTCCCTCTACTCACAAGGACAGTCAACAGGGCGTTCCAGACTGCACAGATACCCGATGGGATGGCTGATGGATTGGTACAACTCATCCCCAAAGCCGGCGACCCGCAGAATGTCAAGAACTACCGTCCGATAACAACCCTACCGACACTCTACAAGCTGATGGTTCGAATAATGCTGCTACGTATTGAAAAGCAACTCGATGCTGAACAAGGAGTGAATCAATGTGGTTTTCGGAAGGGTTACAGTACTTCGGACGCGATTGTGGCGGTCAACGACGTGATCTACAAGGCGTGTGAATATCAGTTCCAAGCTGTGCTCGTCTTCGTCGACTACTCGAAAGCGTACGACTCGCTGGAGTTCAACTACATATGGGAGTCACTGGACAAACAGGGCGTGCCAAGCAAATACATCCAACTACTTCGACACATCTACGAGAACGTGAACACTTCAATCCGAGTAGGAGACGAGCGAACACAGATCAAAGTGGAGCGAGGAGTTAGACAAGGCTGCCTACTGTCGCCGGTACTGTTCAACTGTGTATTAGAGGAGATCACCCGAAAAGTCGACTGGGAGCAGTATGGAGAAAGGAGAGGAATCAATGTCAACGGCAAACAACTGAGCAATATACGATATGCCGATGATATAGTATTGTTCGCAAGAAGTGCCCAAACCGCGGAGAAGATGTTACAAGAACTCGCCGACGCTAGCAAGGAGACGGGGCTGTTGATCAACACGGAGAAGACGGTGTGGATGAGCAATATGGAAAGGAGAAGGATCAAGTTCGAGGGGAAAGAGCTGCAGCGAGTGGACAACTTTAAGTATCTGGGACGACGGCTGTCTTTCGAGGAGGTTGTGTCGCCGGAGATCGACAAAAGAATATCGGCGGCTTGGAGCGCCTTCGAACATAATCGACAAATGATGCGAAACAGGAGCATGCCCATGCGAATGAAGAGGGCGGTCTATCACACACATGTGCTGCCGCTTTTCTTGTACGGATCGGAGTCATGGAACCTTCTGAAGATCGACGAGGACAAGCTATCAGTGGCACAGCGGAAGATGGAGAGAATAATGTGCGGAATAACACTCAATCACCGCATTCGGAACGAGGAGCTGCGTAGGAGGACGAGGCTCAAGGATATCATAGAAGAAGCAGCAAAGCGAAAATGGAAATACGCTTGGAAGATGGTGCGTACGGACAAGTGGGGAACAAGGCTGATGGAGTGGAGAGGCCCACCGGACAAGGAGAGGAGACAAGGAAGGCCGTACAAGCGATGGCAAGACGAGTTCAGGGACGCGATGCCGGACAACGGAAGGTTGAAGGCGGAATGGATACGAGCGGCGAAAATGGATTATTATACTTGGATGATGAATTTACCGGCACATTGATTTCAGCTGTACATTCATTGTATATTTGTCACATTGTTGATCCCGGCAGTAATAAATAAATAAATAAATTCCGAATTAACATTTGTTTGATTTGATTGATTTGTCGTTCATTAGTACACACAGAACTATGATGTGACACATTTTATGACACATCGTATATATGCAACTATATTTTTCTTGGTATTGTATAAAAACAATTTTAATCGACACTTTTCTTTGCATTTTCAGATAGCAGACGCGTTTCGCTAGTTCATTTTCACTTTCTTGACCGGTTAGCGGTGAGGGCGGGATGAAATTGCATACGTAATGTAGGGAAATGAACTGTGTCACCATCGCAGCAACTACAGTAATCGCGTCATATTCTGAAAAGTGATCGAAATGTAATGGAATTGCGAGGGGTTGTTTCTACTGGATGTACAAACAGCCGCAAGTAAATATGATAAGTTCTTTATAGATTCATTCGCATTAACATCGTTATAGATATTTCATCGCTAAACGGAATTAACTCCTCAGCGAACGAATATTTTTCAACAATTTTTGGATAGTAGCTTCTAGACCATTACATTCGAAAATTTTGAAAAATCGGTCTGGTATTTATAGCGAAATATGTAATTGGGTATAATTAAAACTAACCCGGTTTCTAGTGAAAAAAAAAATCATGTATCATCATGAATGCTTCCCAATAAAGTGCTATGATTCCGTATCAAAGTTGTGATCACAACTCGCAGTTATCCCCCCTTTTATACACAAAATTGAAAATAACTCGGTTCGTACTGGACAAAATCTCACTAAAATTCATGAGAGCAATCTTGATAGGGATACAAACGAACCCACATTGCAATTTGAACATTTTTTGTCCATGGTCAAAATATTCGACAAAACGTGCAATCGACCTCTGTGAAAGAGATCATTTCCATAATCGACCGATTGTCTGGTTCGTATTTGCATCATTTCTCGTAATTTGCGGACCGCAGAAACGGGAGACCCACTAGGGTATCCACCCAGTTCCCGGTTGGTAGCCATCTCGCCACATAATTTCCAGACATCATTTCATCGCATTTAGCCGCGCTATCGGCCCGCGCAAGACCAATCGACCGTGTCATGAGTTTTTTGTCATGAATTCTAATGAAGCAGAGTTTTTCACCTTCAAGAGCTAATAACTCTTTCCGGAATTGATGAACCTTTCCAATGTTCGGATATGTGGTGTGGATCCCCAGTCCCCATAGAACTCTAGATTTCGATTTTTGAATTTCGCTCTAGTTCTCTTATTATCGTTCGATAATCACGATGTGCAATAGTTGTTCAATAGGTGAAACCTAGAACTCTTTTCAAACCCATGCTTCAGAACCTAGTTTAAGGGCTTTCATAGTGTCCGCAGGGAACTCTAGTTTTCGATTTTTCAATTTCTTTCAATTTTGCCGTGTTTCGGCGTAAACCTTCGAAATTTATCCAATTTGCATAAAAAGCTCGTAAATTCGCCACTGGCCGATCGCCGATAATTTGCGTACCGTGAAAATGGGGGATACCCTATCAGAGTTCAGAGATTTATCCGGAATCGTTATAGCTGTACATGACATTGCAATCACAACAATATGAATGGAAGCATGCAGTAGGGCCAAGATCTTGGTAGGCTAACGCCGGGGGAATACAGTTTAGCAATAGAGGTTAGTGGTGGACGACGATTCTTGATCGATACTCAATCGATACTTGATCGATAATCAGCCCAATCCAGTACCATGGCAGACGGTGGAGAGGCTCCGGGTGTTCCTTTGCTTCCACGCAGTCGCATGTATCTCCTCGAGCCAGTAGTACTGCATCCTCGTGAGCTTCTGCATCGCCTTGCTCAAAGGTACTCGCGCAGGATCATTTAGTCGAACCGACGTTGAAGCACGTTGAAGCGCGTTGAAGCGCCACTGCTGCTGGAAGGAATCGCCGAGCTTTTCAACACATGTATACGAGGAGGAAGCATCGCGTACGAGATGGCTGATAGCATTATCACTTTGCTGTATAAGAAGGGCGACCCGATGGACGTGAGCAACTACAAGCCGATCGCTGTGTCTTCTTCTATGCTCAAGCTGCTGATGCGGGCGATTCTACTACGCGTTCAACCAACTCTGGAAGCCGCTCAACCCAAGGAGCAGGCTGGGTTCAGACGCGGATTCTCCTGCGCGGACCACATTCTCGTGGTCCGGGAGATCATCTACCGCTGCTACCGATTCAACCTACGCTGCTACCTCGTTTTCATCGACTACAGCAAGGCGTACGACAGCATCGGGCACAACGACGCTTGGATGGCTTTGGAGGCTCAAGGAGTGCACTCTGCGTACGTCCGGATACTACAAGCTATCTACCGTACCGGAAGGACACGAGTGAATGTTTGAGGAGAACCGGCGGAGATCGAAGTGGAGAAGGGAGTGCGACAAGAATGTCCGTTGTCGCCGCACGTCTTCAATGCTGTCCTGGTAGAAATCATGAAGTAGGTCGACTTCTCGTTTACTGGAGCTGGAATAGTGGTGGACGAAGAGAATGGAGAGAAGCTGTACTACCTAGCACACGCGGACGACATTGTGTTGGTCGCTAAATCACCAGCGGCAGCGGGAAGAATGCTTGCGAAGGTTGCGAAGAAGAGCGAGGAGGTTGGCCAGGTTATCAACCGGCAGAAGACGTTCGTGATGGCGCACGGGCCGAAGAAGCAGCAGATCAAGCTGAAGCTGAATGGAGTGGCTGTCGAATATGTAGACCGTTTTGTGTACCTAGGACGCGAGTGAGTGCGCAGGAGGCGGGGTCAGAGACCGAGCAAGAGAGGCGAGCCCGGAGGCGACAGAGGAGTGTGATAGGTGTGGCGGACGCGTGTGGCGGACTAACGCGTGTGCTTGGCGTAACCTTTTATCCTGTACCTATCTATGCAGATAAATGTTATAGTCAATTGTTATTGCCTGACATGAGAGGGGAACATCCCGTGGGGACACGTTAGATGCGAAACGTGGAGTCTGAACGTGGACGATCTGAAGAAACTACGAGGAGTGCAACGACGAATGGAGAGGAAGATGATGGGAATCCGACTGTTCGACAGGACTCCATCCAGGGACATTCGACGGCAGACGAGACTACGAGATGTGCTAAGTGAGATAAGGAATAAAAAGTGGAAGTTTGCGAGGAAGACGATGACCTGCGTGGATGACCGGTGGACGAGGCGCGTGCTGAACTGGTGGCCGAAAACGAAAGGACTTCGAGGCGCCCCATACACCGAGTGGACAGACTCAAGAAGACTGTTTCCGAAGACGACCCGAGTGCCCAGAAAGACCAATGGAAACGAATTGCTATGGACGCAGACCGGAGACAATGGATGAAGCTTTCATCCCGGCGCTAAAGTGGACAAAAATCCCAAATGATTGACTGAATTTACACAAGTTATGATTCGCAGGCACATTGCTACGGTAGCAAGGTTTCAGCAAAACACCTGACGTAGAGAGGATTCGAACCCGCGACATGAACCAGCCGAACAGATTGCTAGGCAAATCTCTTACCGGTTGCGCCATAGAGACGATGAGTGCAATTTGCTAGTATTGAGACATCTAGTTGATTTGCGATCAATCAAAGACGGACTGTGCGAAGGAAAACCATTCATTTTCAGCTGAAACGTATGTTTTCGAAAACAATCAAATCGTCTATCATGCTTGTGTCTCATTATTGTCTACTTTTCTTCACAAAAACCACAAGCGCGCAGTACATTATCGCTCAATGAAAGGATCATGCCACGTTCTCAATGGCGCAGTCGGTTAGATGTTAACCTAGCAATCTGCGGACTGCGCTCTGTCGCAGGTTCGAGTCCTGCTACCGCTCGCGTTTTACTTTCTTTCAAATTTGACTGTGCTCTTAGTTACCGTACCACCCGTTCGTGGTCTGTTCCCTCATGGGGGAGATGGTGGGTCTTTTCAATTTTTTGTCAATTTTAGTTATCACTCATCTCTTTCCTTCCACAAAGAGCCATGCACAAGCCAACCTGAAGACATACATTCTACCACAATGGAACACATCATTCAGCATAACTTTTTATTTAAGTCAGCACTACGTACAAACAATGTAATAATATGCTAGTTTGTGAAGCATCTACATCGGGTTTTTTTCAACATGTTAGCCAAATCCCGCTGCCGCATTACGATAACATTGTTCAAGTAACGCATCAACACAAGTAAAATTTTTTGTGAATCTTTTCGCGCGTCGTACGGGCTTCGGAATAGAAACTAACATTACCGCACTTTCTTGCAGCAACTGTATTCTCCAACTTAACTTTTCAGCAAATTCAATTAACAAATGATTTCCATAAGTGACTGCATTCTCGGATAATGTTTTACGGTATTCTACGGAGCTATAGCGCAGCTCTGTGAATTAACAATATTTAAATTCTACTTTATCAACAAACCAAAAAAAACAAGCCTATGGCCCAATATTTAAATTCTACTTTATCAACAAACCAAAAAAACAAGCCTATGGCTCAGGATTTTTCGGTGCCAGACATGAATCGGGGTTCTATACTGATATCGGATATACCATACTACGATACCCTTACAATTAGTATCGGACGAACGATTGAACCACACTTAGGAAATTACATTACTAATCTGAACAATTATGCTACTTTGAAAACATCCTGACCCTTATAGTATTCTAATCCTATCGTATTCTAAACGGAAACAAGAACGGATTGAAACGCGAACGTCTTTTGTGCATGAAGTCATCATATGATCAAAACATTACTTTGGAAATATTTACTAGTGAACAGATTGTCACTAATGGTGTAAGATTAGTTTTAACAATAAGTACTTTGATTCTCGTTCATAATTGACTCACACTTAGCTCAGGATTTTTCGGTGAAAACATTATCGTGAATTTTGAACATACAGTATACTGAACGAAATGCACAGCAGATTTGTGTTGCCTTTCGTATCTCCGTTCCACTGACTCTCTCACATGACCACGTGGCGTAAAGGTAACGCTCTCGCTTTGCAAGCAGCGGTTCGAATTTAGCTACACACGCAAAGTTTTGTCAAAATGAAACATCGTCCAACGCGTTCTGATTTTTGTCTAACCACTCTAATGTCTCTCGTGAAAAGAGTGAAACTATACGAGGTGTGAATGTTGTTGTTTGTCTTCATTCTTCCACTACTCACACTCAGTTCTGATATCTTTCAGACAAACGGGCAGATGAATATTTAACTTATTTTCTATTAGTTATGATATCTTCATATCCGTTTACAAGTAGCGACATCGCGAATACAATATCGTCTCTCTGGTTGGCTCGCGCATAGGCCATGGCTCCTAATGGAAGGAGAGAGATTTGTGAGATGTGAATCACTAACTATGAGCGAACGTGGTGAAAGTTTCTAGGCATTATTAAAGTTCATTATGTATGGTTAAATAACATTCAAACGTTACACATTAGATGTGAAACGCCTAAATTTAAAGTAGAGGGAACGTCCTAGCAAAGTGGAGGGATCGTTCATGGTCGGTGGAAGAATCGTTCATGCTAGTGGAGGACCATGCAAAAGTGGAGGACCTTGCAAAAATGGAGGGAACGTCCTACATCCTGTCAACCTGCCTGTCTGCAATCTCGTCGATTGGCTTCTGTACTTTTGGTTTCCGACAACACATTATGTGTTCTCACAAATACCTCTGTAGACAAGCCCTAACATCATTAAACGATTACACTCTTGACTGCAATACTGTAATGTACGTCTGATAAATGATAAATCTCATAAACATATTAAATTTTTCATTGTTTGATTCTGCGTGATTGGCTAGGCCAAGCATCAAACGGGATGGATGATAGTGTTAGAACGATAGAAATGGAGGAAAGGAGGAAAAAGGAATGTGAAAAAGAGAAGAAGGAGGAGTAAACGACTGAGAAAAACGAAGACGACGACATTGATCGTTGTAGTACTAGACGAGTAAATGACGTCATTTGAGAGTAACGTACAAATATCGTCAATAGCGTAATTTGTAGATACACGGTGTACTGAAGAACCAAAAAACAGGCGTGGGAAGTGTTTTTTTGTAATTTGTGGAAATTGTTCTTATTGCATTAACCCGTCATTAAGATGTCCAACAAGCGAATATATATACAGACCTACGCTTTAGCTGTTGTGTCAGAAATCAAACACTCAATGCCTCTAACTCTATGTACTGTTCCCTACAGACTAGAATTAGTTCCGTTCCTCTTCCTCTATCTCTTTCCGTATGTTTTCCTAACGCTTTGCTATAAAAGCCAACAGTATTGGAACCAGCTCTCATTCATTTGGTTTAGAAAACATATTTTGACGTTTGTAATATGG
The DNA here is from genome assembly GCA_963966185.1 of Rhabditoides inermis. Taxonomy (NCBI): domain Eukaryota; kingdom Metazoa; phylum Nematoda; class Chromadorea; order Rhabditida; family Rhabditidae; genus Rhabditoides; species Rhabditoides inermis. The sequence goes on along the minus strand of CAWZYM010000331.1, from coordinate 2,595,872 downwards.
TGGAGTTATGTGAAATTGGCAGTATTCTTATGTGTGTGGTAGGTTTACGATAATATTCCCCATTTTAACGAATCTTAAACAGACCGGATTGTTTGGGTTGGTTTGCTATGCACTCATTCTCGTGTATAGTAAACATTTCACAATGGACTCTTGCAATACACTTATTCGTGCTTTGGCAACGTACGATGCTTATAACAGTCTTATGTTCATTTTATGTGCTACAACAATTTACTTGTGAGTTATACGTCAACATTCTTTAGTATAATGATGTGGTTTTAGCTCCAATAAACTGGAGAATGCCAATCTATCTCAAGTTTTGGGAGTTGCTCTTTATTTTGGACAATGTCTCGCTTTCTCCACGCATTTTCTCATTGCTATCAATCGATTGGTGGCTATTCGCTGGCCAATACGGTATGTTTGTTAACAGTTATTATCATTCTTTTTGTTATTATTATTATTATTATTATTATTATTATTATTATTATTATTATTATTATTATTTTATATTATTATTATTATTATTATTATTATTATTATTATTATTATTATTATTATTATTATTATTATTATTATTATTATTATTATTATTATTATTATTATTATTATTATTATTATTATTATTATTATTATTATTATTATTATTATTATTATTATTATTATTATTATTATTATTTTATTTATCAATTAGGTTTCAGTTACCACAAACAATACAACCGTCGCAATGCAACAATCTTTCTGATAATTGCGTTTACTTTATCAATACTGCTGTGTTTACCGCAAATTATTGAAGGTATCTTTATTGTATACTTGATTGCTAACGCGTCAATGTTTTTTTTTCTTCAGAAAGATGCAGTTTCCATTTCAACACAGAGAGGCTAGTATTTTACTTTCCCGACCATCCATGTGGATCGTTTTATAACTGGTTCATAGGTACGATTAAAACAATTTTTGTCAATTACAACCAGCGCGGCAGCGCTGGTTGGTTTGTGTTAAGACTAGTCGCGCGCTAGAATCGGCAAAAGGCGACTGAACGAAAGGTCCCTTAGAATCTTTGCGAGAACAATGTGATGCTGATAGATGTTATCAGGATGTTAGAAAATGGTTAAGTTTCGATTTTGGTAACGCTAGCTGTTGTAGGAAGCGAGATACGCGCGCGCGCCCCCTGAGGGGCAGGCAATCCCCCGTGTACGGAACGTTTTCTAGGGGGGGGGGGGGGTGGCGCGCACCGGCTGCCCCCAGCAGACAGGAGGTGCACTTTCCGCACTGCCTGTGGATTGCACTGATATCGTTCAGATCGCGTGCCCTGCCGTGCGCACAGCAGTGTTGTGGTTAGCGATTGCGCCCGTTGAGACACATGGCTCGAGTTCGGTTCCGGCTGGTGGCAAACCTTTTGTAATACATGATTTTACATAGAAATGACATTGGAATTGTAAATTTTCCCATCAGCATTACCTAAACTCTTTTTTTGCAAAATTTATACAATTTTGGGCTCAACAAGGTGGGTGAACTGTTGGATTTCTTTAAAAAATTGTTTTGTGGTTCATGTTAATGTAGATAGATTTATATGAAATCCAATAAAAGTACATTCATTATCTTTTAAAAGGACTTCCGTAAGAGAAGAGTTTGTGTTACTCAACGTAATGCAACAAAAGCTCATGCATTTTATCAATCGAAATAGTACACAAACCTGCTCCAATAGTTCAACAAGATATATATAATCGATCGGATACCGAAACAATTTGCCGACGTACAACATTTGCTCGCATTATTTTTTATTGCAGAAAGAGCAGGTTTGTTTACTATTTCGATTGATAAAATGCATGAGCTTTTGTTGCATTACGTTGAGTAACACAAACTCTTCTCTTACGGAAGTCCTTTTAAAAGATAATGTATACATTGGTTTCAGATTTCTCTGGTAACCTTGCATTGATCACATCTTTGATACTGATCTATTCCTACACGTATTTTTCTTTTTACACTACAAAGAACTTCAAAAAACAAAACGCTGAGAAGAAAACTCAGAAATCGTTACTTTATCAGGTACATTTATTTTCCCATTCGTAAACTGTTGAAACATTGATCACAAAACTCTAGTCCACCACAACATCTCTTCTCTTGATTGGTTTCCTAGTGTCATACTATGTGGGAGATATTTTCATAGACAACGAACTGCTTCACTTTTCATTTACGACTCTCCCGTGGATGTTCTGTCATAGTCTCAATCTGTGGGTAAAACAACTAATGATAAGTAAATGATAAGCATCACCAACAACACGTACGCATCCACGGGACCACCGAAACCCGTATTGTTGGAACACGCAGTGGGCGTCGCAATACCGTGCTTAACCGTAACCTTACCGTAAATTACATACATTGCCATTTGCTATTCGATTCTAGATAAATATTCTGATTCTGAAAAATATCTTTATTGTGTGAACTCATTGTTTTCAGGTTGCATCTTCTAGTAAACTCGGTCAACAGCAAGAGACGAGCGAAACATCGCAAGATGAGAGTGGAGGCATTCGACCTGCCAAATGTATCAGGCGCCACACAAACAACTAAATAAATTGACTATTATCATACTTTTTACAAATGTTTGTATGAATTAAATGTAAAATGTGATTGATGATTCACCTCGAATGTGTTCTTTGAACTTTGTCGCAGAGTGATTCTAATCATGAATCGTACTGATGCAGTCATCAGCTTTCCAATGTTCCACCTCTCTCTCCTCTACACACGTTGCCAATGTCTTTCTTTCTTTTTCTCTCTCCCCTCTCTCCGCATTTTTTCCCATCCATGTCATTTTCGGCAAATTACCACAGTCTGGTTTCGCCATCACACGCACACATCCAACCCCCTGAGGCGAGCGAAATCACAATAATCAGGGGGGGGGGTTACGGTACTTATACTGTAATACGTTCAGACGGCGAGTGCGGCTTCATGGCGGCCAACTTCTGCGCGCACTCGATCTTTGGAGAGGACGCGCTAGCCAATGTGTCGATCGAGAAGGCGAATCCTCTGCAGGCAAACTCGCCCATTGTCGGACACATTCGCATCAGGGCAAAGAGCCAAGGAATGGCACTCACCCTCGGAGACAAAGTGGGTCGAGGGAGAGAGAGAGAGAGAGAGAGAGAGAGAGAGAGAGAAGTGGATGATGTTTGCTTTCAGATCAACGTGGCGCAGAAGCAGGTGAAGAAGTCTGTGGCGGTGCAAGAAGAGCAGGAGGAGGAGGGCGAGGGTGTCGAGTCGCAAGCATAAGAGTCGTCTACTGTGTATGCCGGAAGAGAGAGAGAGGATAGATGGTCGCCCCGACGACCGCGCCACCTTTGTAGTATTTGTACCTGATCCACCCTTGATCCATCCATGTTTGTGCAGTTTTACTTGTTTCCCGTTGGCCCCAGTGTGATATGGAGATGAATGCGCGAGTGGAGGCGACGCTGTAATTTATTCACAGATAATATGTACATGTTTATATAACTTATGGAGTTACTTGTACACGAGACTTGTATTGGAGCGTGACGCTTTGAAGTTTTGATTGTTGCCGCTTGCACGCGGGAATAAACCATATTTGGGTGGGGGGCTTGTTGTTGTTGTTGATTGTTGGTTGATTGTTTGCTGGTCCGGTCTGTGTGGACCCAGCCGCGTCGCACTTTCGCCACCTTGTTTTCGATTGAGTGATAGCTGATTATGCCGGTGTTGATACAGCTGGCTGATAGTGGATTGGGAGTATAATAGGTGGGGGAGTAGGCGACAATGACACTCTATTGTGATGAGGACGTGTCTGTTTGTATTGGCTGCTGCTCTGGCCGCGTCGGCCGCTCTCTTGCGACAGGAGGCGGCGGCTGCGGGAAAGAGGGCACCCGAAATGGACGCCCTCCACAGCTTCACCTGCAAGATATGCAACGACGTCGTGGTCGACTCGATTGTGCTAGCTGGAGGCGAGGCGGTGAGTCGCGATACGGTACCTGGGATTACTGTACTCTGAATTTCAGGAGGAACAGGAAGCGGCCGTGATCAAGTTCTGCCAGTCGATGCTGGGCAAGATCAACCCGATGGCGTCGATGCTGTGCCAGACGTTCGTCAAGGTGGGTGATCGATATAGATTGATTGATGTTGGCGGTTTAGTCGAAGCTGGACGAGGTGATCGAGCACGTTCTGAATGAGGAGGAGGATGTGGAGCGGTCGCGGTTCGTGTGTAAGCGGGTGCACGCGTGTCCGGAGAAGTAGAGGAGAGGGGGAGAGGGATGATGGTGGTGGTGTGTAAATAAATGTGATTATAATACATGTTCAAGTCGATAGGGTTTTGGAAAGATTTTTATCGTAAACACGTAGAATACATTCAAACAAGACCATTCGTAACCGGGAAGAGGACGTTGATATGTTCACATACCGTAACTAGATAGATAAATGTGTGTGGGAAGGAGAAGAGTACAGTATGAATGATGTAGTAGACGGGAAAGAATGACAGATGAAAACGACAATGTACACCGGGAAGAAGCTGCTAGCCTGTGCAGTCCGGAAAAGTACGAGAGGGGCGGATAGATAGAGGGGCCGTGACCGTCGAGTGTAGAGCATGTGGGAGAGGAGAGGACAGACAACCGTTACATCCGAACAGGTGGGGGGTGGATGGAAGTAAATGAGAGTGAGAGAGATAGAACCTGGCGAGACGCATGGTTCGATTGACGAGTTACATGAAGCGATGCCGCTTGGCCGCGATCTCAGCGTGCACAATGCGACCGGGTCCGTTGAGTACCGGCTGGAATAACGCATTTCTCTCTCTCTCTCTCCTCATCCTCCTCCTCACCCGGCCGCCTCGAGTGATCTTGACGAACGCCAACAAAGGTGACGGGCGGAACAGCACCTGCTAGAAACATAGCCACGTGATGGATCCCGATCAATTTCAATGGATCCATATTACCTGATTGACGATGCGGGAAACGTAGAATTGCTGCCACGTCACCAACTCGTTCACGATATCATCGCTGATATATATATATATATATATATATATATATATATATATATATATATATATATATATATATATATATATATATATATATATATAGAGAGAGAGAGAGAGAGAGAGAGAGAGAGGAGAGAGAAGAGGAGAGAGAAGCGAGAGGAGAAGAACTAACTTTGTCGCCAGCATTCCCTGTGCAATGACTTTCTCGCAGATCGTTGACGCCGGAAGAAACTCTTCGGCTCGGATGAGGGAGAGTGCATAGAGGACGTGTGCCCCGAGAGTCCAGGTCTACAAGTGATCGATTATAGGGTGTGACACGACAATGTAGAGTCACAGCTGGCGTACCGTGCGGTCCGCATCGATGGCCGGCGCGTTGCGCAGAGGAATCGTTGGGAAGGGGCCGGCCATTCCGAGCTCAGAAGTACATTCTTCAATGCGCCTTTCGATCGCCTCACGCGCCCGAGCTGCCGTCTGAGCACGTTCACACATCAATCAATCAATAATTTATACAGAACCGCTATAGCCTGACTATACAGCAAGTGCATACGGTTAATTAGATATAGAGTGGAGCTCCGGGTATTCCTATCCTGCCATTATGATTCTAAAAAAGAAACTCCACGGGCTAGGGTGACTGCGTTCTCGATAAGCTATTACCTCCGCCTTGCTCACTCAAAGGTACTTGGGAAAGATCATTACGACCCGACCGCGCGATGCGAGAGAATATTACACACGCACAAATCGTTGTCCAATCAACAGTCCTCACCGCATCCCTTTCCGTAGCGTCGACTTTGAGCTGCTCGATTTCGCGCTTGAAGCGAACCGTGCTGTTCACCAGTTCTTCCGGATTGGGCGCAAGCGCACCGTACACACCGCCGAAGGCGTCCTCGGCCGTAGCGATCTGAAAGAAAGGAATACGAATCGTCGATTGGATCGTCACTACCATGGTGGCGTAGAGGGCACGGTATGTACTCATCGACGACTCGACGATAGCCACACCGTCTTCGAGAATCTCACAGTACTCGACAACGTCAGCGGACGCGGTGACGTGTCCAGGAAGCTGAAACGTACTACAACTCAGACAGATCAAAGCAAGAAAAAAAACAGAAAAGTCAAACGTATGGCGAGAGAGAGAGAGAGAGAGAGAGAGAGAGAGAGAGAGAGAGAGCGCACCTCGATTGGCGAAACGAGTGTGTTGCGGAAGGCTTGCGAGATCTCCGCCGTTTCGAGCGCAATCGATCTCTTCTTCAAATTGGACAGGATCGCCTGCACCTTGCTGTCCATCTCATCATGTTCTGCGGACTACAACACACGATATATGGAGAGAGAGAGAGAGAGAGAGAGAGAGAGCGAGAGAGAGCGAGAGAGCGAGAGAGAGAGAGAGAGAGAGAGAGAGAGAGAGAGAGAGAGAGAGAGAGATAGATAGATAGATAGATAGATAGATAGATAGATAGATAGATAGATAGATAGATAGATAGATAGATAGATAGATAGATAGATAGATAGATAGATAGATAGATAGATAGATAGATAGATAGATAGATAGATAGATAGATAGATAGATAGATAGATAGATAGATAGATAGATAGATAGATAGATAGATAGATAGATAGATAGATAGATAGATAGATAGATAGATAGATAGATAGATAGATAGATAGATAGATAGATAGATAGATAGATAGATAGATAGATAGATAGATAGATAGATAGATAGATAGATAGATAGATAGATAGATAGATAGATAGATAGATAGATAGATAGATAGATAGATAGATAGATAGATAGATAGATAGATAGATAGATAGATAGATAGATAGATAGATAGATAGATAGATAGATAGATAGATAGATAGATAGATAGATAGATAGATAGATAGATAGATAGATAGATAGATAGATAGATAGATAGATAGATAGATAGATAGATAGATAGATAGATAGATAGATAGATAGATAGATAGATAGATAGATAGATAGATAGATAGATAGATAGATAGATAGATAGATAGATAGATAGATAGATAGATAGATAGATAGATAGATAGATAGATAGATAGATAGATAGATAGATAGATAGATAGATAGATAGATAGATAGATAGATAGATAGAGATAGAGAGAGATAGAGAGCGAGAGCGAGAGATAAAGAGATAGAGATAGAGATAGAGAGAGAGAGAGAGAGAGAGAGAGAGGGGGAGAGAGAGCGAGAGAGAGAGAGAGAGAGAGAGGGGGAGGGAGGGAGAGAACGAGAGAGAGAGAGAGAGAGAGAGAGAGAGAGAGAGAGAGAGAGAGAGAGAGCGAGAGAGAGAGATAGAGGGGAGAGAGAGAGAGAGGGAAAGGGAGAGAGAGGAAAAGGGAGAGAGAGAGAGAGCAAGCGAGAGCGAGCGAGAGAGAGCGAGAGCGAGATAGAGAGAGAGAGATAGAGTGAGAGAGAGAGAGAGAGAGAGAGAGAGAGAGAGAGAAACTAACGGAAATACTCGCCGACCGGTACGCCTCGAAGAGTCCCAGCTCGCTGAAATGCAAGTGTTACGATGAAACTGACCAAACACTAATGTCAATAACTAAACTAAAACACACATAGAAGTCAACAACGCAACGCTAGCTCGAGGGGAACTGTTGTCGTTCTCTGTGATCAGTTACGACCCGCATCTTTCAATTTTATAGTTGCCAGAGGTTTTGAATATCGATTGATATCGATTGAATAACGACGCCTACGTCATTTGATGATATAGCCAGCAAGACGAACTTCCTGTATGAATGCGTCTTCCATTTGGCGCAAAAGCTTGGCTTGCAGCAAGCGTACAACAAAGCAAAATACGTTTCTACTATTTTATAACGTACTAGTTCTGAACCCGGCCGCGGAACTCTCGCAGTTCGTCTGTGGACTGTGGGTAAGTAGCCGTGAACGTTCCCTGAAAGAGATGAAGCCGAACAACGGAAAGAACACGCGTACCTCTATCACACTGAGTCGGCTCTTAATAGCTGTGGAAATCAGGTACTTTCCCTTGGACTGCTCGAGCTGCGCCATCAGTTTGTTTTCACGCATCTCTAGGCGAGCCATCTTCAACTCGCAGTTCCTAAAATCACCCCATCAATCAACTATAACACGCAAAAACACTCACTTGTAGCGGCCCTTTAGAAGATAGTTCACGTACGGATGCCGAAACGGACCCAGCTCCTAAATCAGTAACATTAGTAATATGTATTCGTGATCGATAATCGATCATCAATCGATAGCATGGATAACACACACAAATATGAGTGACTCGGTCTCTCTAAATTCTGGCTCATTCGCATTTCTCTCTCTCCCTCTCTCTCTCCAAACAGCGTTCTGCTTACCTCGCAGAGAACCTCTATCTCTCCGTCATCCACGACCGCAACAGCCTGCGCTGAAATCTCTTCCCTTCTCTCTCTCTCTCTCTCTCTCTCTCTCTCTCTCTCTCTCTCATCCTATTCCACGTACCATCGTTAGCTGCCATATTCTCAGAGAGCACAGACCAAATTAGACTGGATCCTGAAACAGGTATAACCATGTGACTGTCAAAACGACACGTACGATAGCTGGTCCAGCGTGAGAAACAACAACAGGCGCGGAAAAGAGATGGAGGGGGAAAACGCGCTAGAAAAGACACAATGACGGCGATGTCGCAGGACGCGATGCAAACGCCATACCGAGTTAGGTGTGAGCTGCATAAAAAGACTAGTAAAGAGAATAGTAAACGTGTACCAACTATACGGATAAGTCGATAATCAATCAATAACAATACACAAATAAATATTCAACCAACCAGCCAAGAGATCTCCCGCCAAACCGAATGGACACTTTGTTCCGCCTGGTTTTGATCGATCTTTGCCCACAGTGACCCAAAGAGAGGCCTAGGGCAGAAAAGGCGGTAGCCACGCCGCTGACCTGTGTCACTCTCCCGCATTCTCCCGCGTCGCCACACTGTTCCGTGTCCGTTTTCTGATGATGGTTGTGCGTTCTCTCTCTCTCTCTCTCTCTCTCTCTCTCTCTCTCTCGTTCTCTACTCTCTCTCTCTCTCTCTCTCTCTCTCTCTTTCGTTCTCTACTCTCTCTCTCTCTCTCTCTCTCTCTCTCTCTCTCTCTCTTATCTCTCTTTCTCTTCCTCTCCTCCTCTCTCTTTGTCCATCTTAATCTTTTGTCTCTTCCTCTTGTTTTACCATGTTCCTTGCTACCCATTGAAGCATGTATCCATTTCGCCGTTTAGCTTTCACTGATGAAACAGCTCCTTTCATTAGATTTATCTGAATTCATCTTGCATATTCTATTTTAATTATCGGATTCTCCCTCCCTCCATCCATCCATCCATCCATCCATCATTTATCTTTCTATCTTACGTCTCTTTACAGTACCCGGACGCTCTACGCCCCACCTTCCCACGTTTCACAGCTCGAGGATCCAGATTCTGGTGATTGATTTGATTAATAATTTGTTTCCGATTAGAGAAAGACAAGATAAAAACGGGGAAAGAAAAAAAAAATCAAGTTTTAATCAGCGTATAATTTTTTACTTGCTTTGATGATGAACTAGCCTGGACCCACCTAGTAGGAGACTAGGTTGGATGCCCCGTCCTACATAGTTGACTAGATGATGGGGGCTCTACTAGGAAACTAGCTAGTCAACTACGTAGGAAAGTGCAACTTTTCTCCTACATAGTCGACTAGCTAGTCAACTATGTAGGAAACTCGACAGATTCTCCTACATAGTTGACTAGCTAGGCAACTATGTAGTTTTTTTTAAAATTAATATTGATCATAAGAGTGTTATTTTGTGTTAATGATTATGTTGTTACAATTATAGTATTTAAAAGCTAAAATGAATAATACATCATGTAAAAATGCTTTAATAGTTGATAGGTGTTACGTTGTGCATGATATGAGGGTACGAAGCGCTAGATTTCTCACTACGATTTTCGAAAACATTAAAAAAAAATATTTTTTTTTATTTTTTGCTTCGCTACTTTTTTGATATATTGTATAGTATCTGAAGCTGTATTCATAGGCAACCTGGAAAGTTCAGCCGTACAGCCGTACAGCCGTACACCAGTACAGCCGCAAAAAGTACAGCACATGACGTCACGAGTACACCACATGACGTCATGTGGTGTACTGGTGTACTTTTTTCGAAAATAATCTAGAAAAATGCGAGCAACCCCAATATCGGCGCCCGTATTTTTGCAGCGGCGCCGCATAGACTTACGGCGCCGCTATGATAGGTCAAACCGAATGGGTCCGCCTTGTTATCGATCTTCTACGTTTTTTTTTCGGCGCACTGTATTTTTAAAAATTCTAAAATTATAAAGTTAAAAAGTATAATGTCATAAAACGCATAGAAAACTCATAACTCATTCGTTGGTTGCGCACACATCACAACGCAAAGCAGATACTCTCCCATGTTGTTCAAGCCATAATTTTTGTCTGTTTCTAAGCCCTGTAGAACATGGTCTCATAGCGTAGTGGATAGTAAGTGAGCCCAGAGCTCAAGTGGCCGCAGGTTGAATTCCTCTGACGGCCACAAAGTTTTGTTAAATCGCTGGAGTCAATCGCGACGTGAAACTCATGCATAGCGTGCGTCTGGGTTCACCGTTCAGTGAACAAATGAATGACACTACGGCCGGGCCGTAGCGGGTCGATGTCGAATTTACTTGCAACCCGGAAATATGCGGATATTTATGCAGGGAAAGTTATATTTCACATATATAATTCACTTGCAACACAAAACACATTGTGATGCGTGCGCAAACAACGGATGAGCGCGAGTATTCAAAAAGTATTAAAAATACTTTTTTACTTTATGATTTTAGAGTTTTTAAAAATACAGTGCGCCCGGCGCCGCTGCAAAAATACGGGCGCCGATATTGGGGTTGCTCGCATTTTTCTAGATTATTTTCGAAAAAGTACACCAGTACACCACATGACGTCATGTGGTGTACTCGTGACGTCATGTGCTGTACTTTTTGCGGCTGTACGGGTGTACGGGTGTACGGCTGAACTTTCCAGGTTGCCTATTCATATTCAAGTGGTTCACACTTGTTTGTAAACGATAACGTTTAATAAATGTAATAATGTAACAGTTGATATTTCATGAGTAATCTGTTTTCAGACGAACGCGCAAGGCAAGCTGCTGCACGAAATGATCCTCGTGTGCGACGCGTACAGGAAGGACCTCCAGCACCCCAACGAGTTCGTCCGCGGATCTACTCTCAGGTAGGGAGGGTTATTTGATTACTGTTATCAATCAAAGAAAACGTCTGAATTGTTAAGGTGTTTTCATGTTTTGAACTAACGTGAACGTGAAACGTATTTTTGAAAAGAACACTTTTTTTCTGTACTCATATTACCAATTGAGTGTAATGATATTATATCAAATGATCATGAAACATACGCGAAACGCGATTTGGAGTAGTGGAGTTGGCATGGAACGTTTGCATGCAGGTTTTTTTGGCAGATTTCTGTGCAAGCTGAAGGAGCCGGAGCTGCTGGAGCCGCTGATGCCGGCGATCCGCTCGTGCCTCGAGCACCGCCACAGCTACGTGCGCCGCAACGCCGTCTGCGCCATCTTTACCATCTACCGTGAGTTGTTTAGAGTTATGGCTTATGGCAATTGATATCGTTGATGGCTCATTGGCGTTGAAGGCTCGCCAATGAGCCATCAACGATATCGGTTCCACTTCGCTTCAACCGAACTCTCCTCTTGTTGCAATCCCACACACGACTCACATCACATTGCAAACGAGGTGTGTTGCAGGCAACTTCGAGTTCCTTATTCCGGACGCGCCGGAGCTGGTGTCGACGTCCCTGGAGGCGGAGCAGGACGCGTCGTGCAAGCGCAACGCGTTCATGATGCTCCTCCACGTCGACCAGGCACGCGCACTCGACTTCCTCTCCGGATGCATCGAGCAGGTGAGGAGAGGGAGGGGGAAGAAGAGATTGACAATGTATTCCATCGTACTATCTTGTCTTTTTGGCGAAGTGCAGAATGATGTTAGGAACTAGGAACCCTATAAGTTGCCTCTCATCTGACAGGACAGACTGTCATTTTCTTCTTTTTGTGCTATTGTGAGAAAGTGAATGGAAGAGTGGTGTGACGCCCCCCTCTTTCCAGGTCACCTCGTTTGGCGACATTCTGCAGCTGATCATTGTGGAGCTGATCTACAAGGTGTGCCACGCGAACCCGACGGAGCGCTCGCGCTTCATCCGCTGCGTCTACAACCTCCTCCAGTCGTCGTCGGCCGCCGTGCGATACGAGGCTGCTGGTTAGTTAGTTCATCAATACTGCTACCTTTTATTTTGATTTTGTTAATTGATAATCAAAATCAAATAAAAGAGATGATCCCTCGCAGGAACCAGGAACTCTCATCACTCTGTCGTCGGCTCCCGCCGCGATCAAGGCTGCCGCGTCTGCCTATGTGGAGCTGATCGTGAAGGAGAGCGACAACAATGTGAAGCTGATTGTGCTCGACCGGCTGATCGAGCTGCGTCGCACGCCCACGCACGAGAAGGTGCTCCAGGAGCTCGTCATGGACATTCTACGCGTCCTCTCCGCACCCGGACTTGAGGTGGGATTTTAATTCAATTTCAATTGATCATGTAGATGTATGTTTCATGTCCTATGTAAAATGAAGAAGTCGTAGAGAAGACAATCCATTGACCATTTGTAGTTTCAGTTATACAAACGGTATTCAGGTGCGCAAGAAGACGCTGAGCCTGGCGCTGGACCTGGTGAGCAGCCGGAACGTGGAGGATATGGGCTACGGTGGAGGCGGCGGTGTTGCTTTGATGTGAGGATTTTTATATACATATTATATGTTATACATACTTTTTCTCTCTCTCACCCCTCAGTTGACAGTGATTTATTGAATATATGGGGATGAGAATCGTTGATTTCGTGAAATAGAAAAGAGAGAGAGAGAGAGAGAGAGAGAGAGAGAGAGAGAGAGAGAGAGAGATGGCAGAGCTACCAGAGCTACCATTTGTGGAAAAGCGTCAGGTTGATGTGATGCGAAGGAATGTGAATGACCGTGTTTGCGTTTGCAAAAAGTCATTTTTTCAACTTGAATTGATTCAAAATTGAGATAATGATATTTTAAAAGTCTGTGAACAGAATGCTAGCGGACCCAAGAATATTGTTTTTCTCGATGTAATCAGTTTCAAAATTTGTGGCGCGTTCATAGTTATTGTGAACGAAAGAGAATTATTCGCGTGGCGTGTTTCGTTCCGTTTTGCAACCAGTTTTCGTGTTACGTTTTTCTAGTTTGTTTCATAATCTGTGCGTGACGTGTGGAAAAGTATGCACAGTTGACAGTGGTTTATTGAATAAAGGGGATGAGTATCGTTGATTTCGTGAAAGAGAGAGAGATAGAGAGAGAGAGAGAGAGACAGAGAGAGATGGCAGAGCTACCATTTGTGGAAAAGCGTCAGGTTGATGTGATGCGAAGGAATGTGAATGACCGTGTTTGCGTTTGCAAAAAGTCATTCTTTCGACTTGGATTGATTCAAAATTGAGATAATGATATTTGGAAAGTCTGTGAACAGGATGCTAGCGGACCCCAGAATATTGTTTTTCTCGATGTAATCAGTTTCAAAATTTGTGGCGCGTTCATAGTTATTGTGAACGAGAGAGAATTATTCGCGTGGCGTGTTTCGTTCCGTTTTGCAACCAGTTTTCGTGTTACGTTTTTCTAGTTTGTTTCATAATCTGTGCGTGACGTGTGGAAAAGTATGCACAGTTGACAGTGGTTTATTGAATATAGGGGATGTGTATCGTTGATTTCGTGAAAGAGAGAGAGAGAGAGAGAGAGAGAGAGAGAGAGAGAGAGAGAGAGAGAGAGAGAGAGAGAGATGGATGGATGGCAGAGCTACCATTTGTGGAAAAGCGTCAGGTTGATGTGATGCGAAGGAATGTGAATGACCGTGTTTGCGTTTGCAAAAAGTCATTCTTTCGACTTGGATTGATTCAAAATTGAGATAATGATATTTGAAAAGTCTGTGAACAGGATGCTAGCGGACCCCAGAATATTGTTTTTCTCGATGTAATCAGTTTCAAAATTTGTGGCGCGTTCATAGTTATTGTGAACGAGAGAGAATTATTCGCGTGGCGTGTTTCGTTGCGTTTTGCAACCAGTTTTCGTGTTACGTTTTTCTAGTTTGTTTCATAATCTGTGCGTGACGTGTGGAAAAGTATGCACAGTTGACAGTGGTTTATTGAATAAAGGGGATGAGTATCGTTGATTTCGTGAAAGAGAGAGAGAGAGAGAGAGAGAGAGAGAGAGAGAGAGAGAGAGAGAGAGAGAGACAGAGAGAGATGGCAGAGCTACCATTTGTGGAAAAGCGTCAGGTTGATGTGATGCGAAGGAATGTGAATGACCGTGTTTGCGTCTGCAAAAAGTCATTCTTTCAACTTGAATTGATTCAAAATTGAGATAATGATATTTGAAAAGTCTGTGAACAGAATGCTAGCGGACCCAAGAATATTGTTTTTCTCGATGTAATCAGTTTCAAAATTTGTGGCGCGTTCATAGTTATTGTGAACGAGAGAGAATTATTCGCGTGGCGTGTTTCGTTGCGTTTTGCAACCAGTTTTCGTGTTACGTTTTTCTAGTTTGTTTCATAATCTGTGCGTGACGTGTGGAAAAGTATGCACAGTTGACAGTGGTTTATTGAATATAGGGGATGAGTATCGTTGATTTCGTGAAAGAGAGAGAGAGAGAGAGAGAGAGAGAGAGAGAGATGGCAGAGCTACCATTTGTGGAAAAGCGTCAGGTTGATGTGATGCAAAGGAATGTGAATGACCGTGTTTGCGTTTGCAAAAAGTCATTCTTTCAACTTGAATTGATTCAAAATTGAGATAATGGTATTTGGAAAGTCTGTGAACAGGATGCTAGCGGACCCAAGAATATTGTTTTTTCTCGATGTAATCAGTTTCAAAATTTGTGGCGCGTTCATAGTTATTGTGAACAAGAGATAATTATTCGCGTGGCGTGTTTCGTTGCGTTTTGCAACCAGTTTTCGTGTTACGTTTTTCTAGTTTGTTTCATAATCTGTGCGTGACGTGTGGAAAAGTATGCACAGTTGACAGTGGTTTATTAAATATAGGGGATGAGTATCGTTGATTTCGTGAAAGAGAGAGAGAGAGAGAGAGAGAGAGAGAGAGAGAGAGAGAGATGGCAGAGCTACCAGAGCTACCATTTGTGGAAAAGCGTCAGGTTGATGTGATGCGAAGGAATGTGAATGACCGTGTTTGCGTTTGCAAAAAGTCATTCTTTCAACTTGAATTGATTCAAAATTGAGATAATGATATTTGAAAAGTCTGTGAACAGAATGCTAGCGGACCCAAGAATATTGTTTTTCTCGATGTAATCAGTTTCAAAATTTGTGGCGCGTTCATAGTTATTGTGAACGAGAGAGAATTATTCGCGTGGCGTGTTTCGTTGCGTTTTGCAACCAGTTTTCGTGTTACGTTTTTCTAGTTTGTTTCATAATCTGTGCGTGACGTGTGGAAAAGTATGCACAGTTTACAGTGGTTTATTGAATATAGGGGATGAGTATCGTTGATTTCGTGAAAGAGAGAGAGAGAGAGAGAGAGAGAGAGATGGATGGATGGATGGATGGCAGAGCTACCATTTGTGGAAAAGCGTCAGGTTGATGTGATGCGAAGGAATGTGAATGTGTTATAATTCAAGGCTCTGTCTTGTTTTCGGCTGAGAACAATTGGTACGGCTATATCCTTGTTACTCTCTATGAGTAGTGAGATAAACGCAATACCAACAATAAAAAAAAAAAAACGTAACACGAAAATTGGTTGCAAAACGCAACGAAACACGACACGCGAATAATTATCTCTTGTTCACAATAACTATGAACGCGCCACAAATTTTGAAACTGATTACATCGAGAAAAACAATATTCTTGGGTCCGCTAGCATCCTGTTCACAGACTTTCCAAACATCATTATCTCAATTTTGAATCAATCCAAGTCGAAAGAATGTTTTTTTGCAAACGCAAACACGGTCATTCACATTCCTTCGCATCACATCAACCTGACGCTTTTCCACAAATGGTAGCTCTGCCATCTCTCTCTCTCTCTCTCTCTCTCTCTCTCTCTCTCTCTCTCTCTCTCTCTCTTTCATGAAATCAACGAGAAATTCAATAAAACCACTGTCAACTGTGCATACTTTTCCACACGTCACGCACAGATTATGAAACAAACTAGAAAAACGTAACACGAAAACTGGTTGCAAAACGCAACGAAACACGCCACGCGAATAATTATCTCTTGTTCACAATAACTATGAACGCGCCACAAATTTTGAAACTGATTACATCGAGAAAAAAACAATATTCTTGGGTCCGCTAGCATCCTGTTCACAGACTTTCCAAATATCATTATCTCAATTTTGAATCAATTCAAATTGAAAGAATGACTTTTTGCAAACGCAAACACGGTCATTCACATTCCTTTGCATCACATCAACCTGACGCTTTTCCACAAATGGTAGCTCTGCCATCTCTCTCTCTCTCTCTCTCCCTCTCTCTCTCTCTCTTTCACGAAATTAACGATACTCATCCCCTATATTCAATAAACCACTGTCAACTGTGCATACTTTTCCACACGTCACGCACAGATTATGAAACAAACTAGAAAAACGTAACACGAAAACTGGTTGCAAAACGCAACGAAACACGCCACGCGAATATCTCAATTTTGAATCAATCCAAGTCGAAAGAATGACTTTTTGCAAACGCAAACACGGTCATTCACATTCCTTCGCATCACATCAACCTGACGCTTTTCCACAAATGGTAGCTCTGCCATCTCTCTCTCTCTCTCTCTCTCTCTCTCTCTCTCTCTCTCTCTTTCACGAAATCAACGATACTTATCCCCTATATTCAATAAACCACTGTCGACTGTGCATACTTTTTCACACGTCACGCACAGATTATGAAACAAACTAGAAAAACGTAACACGAAAACTGGTTGCAAAACGCAACGAAACACGCCACGCGAATAATTCTCTCTCGTTCACAATAACTATGAACGCGCCACAAATTTTGAAACTGATTACATCGAGATCGAGAAAAACAATATTCTTGGGTCCGCTAGCATCCTGTTCACAGACTTTCCAAATATCATTATCTCAATTTTGAATCAATCCAAGTCGAAAGAATGACTTTTTGCAAACGCAAACACGGTCATTCACATTCCTTCGCATCACATCAACCTGACGCTTTTCCACAAATGGTAGCTCTGGTAGCTCTGCCATCTCTCTCTCTCTCTCTCTCTCTCTCTCTCTCTCTCTCTCTCACGAAATCAACGATACTCATCCCCTATATTCAATAAACCACTGTCAACTGTGCATACTTTTCCACACGTCACGCACAGATTATGAAACAAACTGAAAAAACGTAACACGAAAATTGGTTGCAAAACGCAACGAAACACGCCACGCGAATAATTATCTCTTGTTCACAATAACTATGAACGCGCCACAAATTTTGAAATTGATTACATCGAGAAAAAACAATATTCTTGGGTCCGCTAGCATCCTGTTCACAGACTTTCCAAATATCATTATCTCAATTTTGAATCAATCCAAGTCGAAAGAATGACTTTTTGCAAACGCAAACACGGTCATTCACATTCCTTCGCATCACATCAACCTGACGCTTTTCCACAAATGGTAGCTCTGGTAGCTCTGCCATCTCTCTCTCTCTCTCTCTCTCTTTCACGAAATCAACGATACTCATCCCCTATATTCAATAAACCACTGTCAACTGTGCATACTTTTCCACACGTCACGCACAGATTATAAAACAAACTAGAAAAACGTAACACGAAAACTGGTTGCAAAACGCAACGAAACACGCCACGCGAATAATTCTCTCTCGTTCACAATAACCATGAACGCGCCACAAATTTTGAAAATGATTACATCGAGAAAAACAATATTCTTGGGTCCGCTAGCATTCTGTTCACATACTTTTCAAATATCATTATCTCAATTTTGAATCAATTCAAGTTGAAAGAATGACTTTTTGCAAACGCAAACACGGTCATTCACATTCCTTCGCATCACATCAACCTGACGCTTTTCCACAAATGGTAGCTCTGCCATCTCTCTCTCTCTCTCTCTCTCTCTCTCTCTCTCTCTTTCACGAAATCAACGATACTCATCCCCTATATTCAATAAACCACTGTCAACTGTGCATACTTTTCCACACGTCACGCACAGATTATGAAACAAACTAGAAAAACGTAACACGAAAACTGGTTGCAAAACGCAACGAAACACGCCACGCGAATAATTATCTCTTGTTCACAATAACTATGAACGCGCCACAAATTTTGAAACTGATTACATCGAGAAAAACAATATTCTTGGGTCCGCTAGCATCCTGTTCACAGACTTTCCAAATATCATTATTTCAATTTTGAATCAATCCAAGTCGAAAGAATGACTTTTTGCAAACGCAAACACGGTCATTCACATTCCTTCGCATCACATCAACCTGACGCTTTTCCACAAATGGTAGCTCTGGTAGCTCTGCCATCTCTCTTTCTCTCTCTCTCTCTCTTTCACGAAATCAACGATACTCATCCCCTATATTTAATAAACCACTGTCAACTGTGCATACTTTTCCACACGTCACGCACAGATTATGAAACAAACTAGAAAAACGTAACACGAAAACTGGTTGCAAAACGCAACGAAACACGCCACGCGAATAATTATCTCTTGTTCACAATAACTATGAACGCGCCACAAATTTTGAAACTGATTACATCGAGAAAAAAACAATATTCTTGGGTCCGCTAGCATCCTGTTCACAGACTTTCCAAATATCATTATCTCAATTTTGAATCAATTCAAGTTGAAAGAATGACTTTTTGCAAACGCAAACACGGTCATTCACATTCCTTTGCATCACATCAACCTGACGCTTTTCCACAAATGGTAGCTCTGCCATCTCTCTCTCTCTCTCTCTATCTCTCTCTCTCTCTCTCTCTCTCTCTCTCTCTCTCACGAAATCAACGATACTCATCCCCTATATTCAATAAACCACTGTCAACTGTGCATACTTTTCCACACGTCACGCACAGATTATGAAACAAACTGAAAAAACGTAACACGAAAATTGGTTGCAAAACGCAACGAAACACGCCACGCGAATAATTATCTCTTGTTCACAATAACTATGAACGCGCCACAAATTTTGAAATTGATTACATCGAGAAAAAACAATATTCTTGGGTCCGCTAGCATCCTGTTCACAGACTTTCCAAATATCATTATCTCAATTTTGAATCAATCCAAGTCGAAAGAATGACTTTTTGCAAACGCAAACACGGTCATTCACATTCCTTCGCATCACATCAACCTGACGCTTTTCCACAAATGGTAGCTCTGGTAGCTCTGCCATCTCTCTCTCTCTCTCTCTTTCACGAAATCAACGATACTCATCCCCTATATTCAATAAACCACTGTCAACTGTGCATACTTTTCCACACGTCACGCACAGATTATAAAACAAACTAGAAAAACGTAACACGAAAACTGGTTGCAAAACGCAACGAAACACGCCACGCGAATAATTCTCTCTCGTTCACAATAACCATGAACGCGCCACAAATTTTGAAAATGATTACATCGAGAAAAACAATATTCTTGGGTCCGCTAGCATTCTGTTCACATACTTTTCAAATATCATTATCTCAATTTTGAATCAATTCAAGTTGAAAGAATGACTTTTTGCAAACGCAAACACGGTCATTCACATTCCTTCGCATCACATCAACCTGACGCTTTTCCACAAATGGTAGCTCTGCCATCTCTCTCTCTCTCTCTCTCTCTCTCTCTCTCTCTCTTTCACGAAATCAACGATACTCATCCCCTATATTCAATAAACCACTGTCAACTGTGCATACTTTTCCACACGTCACGCACAGATTATGAAACAAACTAGAAAAACGTAACACGAAAACTGGTTGCAAAACGCAACGAAACACGCCACGCGAATAATTATCTCTTGTTCACAATAACTATGAACGCGCCACAAATTTTGAAACTGATTACATCGAGAAAAACAATATTCTTGGGTCCGCTAGCATCCTGTTCACAGACTTTCCAAATATCATTATTTCAATTTTGAATCAATCCAAGTCGAAAGAATGACTTTTTGCAAACGCAAACACGGTCATTCACATTCCTTCGCATCACATCAACCTGACGCTTTTCCACAAATGGTAGCTCTGGTAGCTCTGCCATCTCTCTCTCTCTCTCTCTCTCTCTCTCTCTCTCTTTCACGAAATCAACGATACTCATCCCCTATATTTAATAAACCACTGTCAACTGTGCATACTTTTCCACACGTCACGCACAGATTATGAAACAAACTAGAAAAACGTAACACGAAAACTGGTTGCAAAACGCAACGAAACACGCCACGCGAATAATTATCTCTTGTTCACAATAACTATGAACGCGCCACAAATTTTGAAACTGATTACATCGAGAAAAAACAATATTCTTGGGTCCGCTAGCATCCTGTTCACAGACTTTCCAAATACCATTATCTCAATTTTGAATCAATTCAAGTTGAAAGAATGACTTTTTGCAAACGCAAACACGGTCATTCACATTCCTTTGCATCACATCAACCTGACGCTTTTCCACAAATGGTAGCTCTGCCATCTCTCTCTCTCTCTCTCTCTCTCTTTCACGAAATCAACGATACTCATCCCCTATATTCAATAAACCACTGTCAACTGTGCATACTTTTCCACACGTCACGCACAGATTATGAAACAAACTAGAAAAACGTAACACGAAAACTGGTTGCAAAACGCAACGAAACACGCCACGCGAATAATTCTCTCTCGTTCACAATAACTATGAACGCGCCACAAATTTTGAAACTGATTACATCGAGAAAAACAATATTCTTGGGTCCGCTAGCATTCTGTTCACAGACTTTTCAAATATCATTATCTCAATTTTGAATCAATTCAAGTTGAAAGAATGACTTTTTGCAGACGCAAACACGGTCATTCACATTCCTTCGCATCACATCAACCTGACGCTTTTCCACAAATGGTAGCTCTGCCATCTCTCTCTGTCTCTCTCTCTCTCTCTCTCTCTCTCTCTCTCTCTCTCTCTCTCTCTCTCTTTCACGAAATCAACGATACTCATCCCCTTTATTCAATAAACCACTGTCAACTGTGCATACTTTTCCACACGTCACGCACAGATTATGAAACAAACTAGAAAAACGTAACACGAAAACTGGTTGCAAAACGCAACGAAACACGCCACGCGAATAATTCTCTCTCGTTCACAATAACTATGAACGCGCCACAAATTTTGAAACTGATTACATCGAGAAAAACAATATTCTGGGGTCCGCTAGCATCCTGTTCACAGACTTTTCAAATATCATTATCTCAATTTTGAATCAATCCAAGTCGAAAGAATGACTTTTTGCAAACGCAAACACGGTCATTCACATTCCTTCGCATCACATCAACCTGACGCTTTTCCACAAATGGTAGCTCTGCCATCCATCCATCTCTCTCTCTCTCTCTCTCTCTCTCTCTCTCTCTCTCTCTCTCTTTCACGAAATCAACGATACACATCCCCTATATTCAATAAACCACTGTCAACTGTGCATACTTTTCCACACGTCACGCACAGATTATGAAACAAACTAGAAAAACGTAACACGAAAACTGGTTGCAAAACGCAACGAAACACGCCACGCGAATAATTAGAGAGGGCGCGCAGCGCCCTCTCTCTTGGGTTAAAATAAGGCTCGCGCCAGAATTTTCAAGTAGTGATATCCAAAGGACATGTTAGCAACAATGTGAAGTCTTCCAATTTATGTTAGTTAGATTCGCACGTTTCCATAGGGCAGATCACTAATTGACGGCATCTTTGTATCTTTGCTCCGAAAGAAGTTATGAGCGATTTCGCGCACCCATGAGTCGGCAGGCCAGCGTGTGGGTGGGTGGGTGGGTGGGTGTCGTTTCCAGTCACGCTAGCTGATAGCTAGCCCTCTGCTGGCGGGCGAGCGCGAGAGCACGCGAGAGAGCATGCTGTTTGGAGAGAGACAGATGTACTTTGGTGGCTGCGATCAGTAGGAATTAGATAAGGGGAGAGAGAAAGAGAGAAAGTGAGAACGAGAGAACGAGAGAACGAGAGAACGAGAGAACGAGAGAACGAGAGAACGAGAGAACGAGAAAAAGAGATAACGATATAACGAGAGAAAAAGATAAAGGGAGGAGGAGGGAAGGAGGGAAGGAGAGAAGAAGAGAAGGAGAGAACAAAAGAAAGAGAGAACGAGAGAACGAGAGAACGAGAGAACGAGAGAAAGACAGAACGATATAACGAGAGAACTAGAGAACGAGGGAAAGAGAAAAGGAGCGGAGGGAAGGAGGGAAGGAGAGAAGAAGAGAAGGAGAGACGGAGAGAACGAGAGAACGAGAGAACTAGAGAACTAGAGAAAGAGAGAACGAGAGAACGAGAGAACGAGAGAACGAGAGAAAGAGAAAACGAGAGAAAGAGAGAACGATATAACGAGAGAGCTAGAGAACGAGAGAAAGAGAGAAAGGGAGAAGGAGGGAAGGAGGGAAGGAGGAAAGGAGAGAAGAAGAGAAGGAGAGAACAAAAGAAAGAGAGAACGAGAGAAAGAAAGAGAAAAAGAGAAAAAGAGAGGAGGGAAGGAGGGAAGGAGGGAAGGAGGGAAGGAGCGAAGGAGAGAAAGAGAGAAAGAGAGAACGAGAGAACGAGAAAACGAGAGAAAGAGAAAACGAGAGAAAGAGAGAACGATATAACGAGATCTAGAGAACGAGAGAAAGAGAGAAAGGGAGAAGGAGGGAAGGAGGGATGGAGAGAAGAAGAGAAGTAGAGAACGAGAGAACGAGAGAAGGATAGAAAGAGAGAAGGATAGAAAGAGAGAACGAGAGAACTAGAGAACGAAAGAAAGAGAGAAAGAGAGAACGAGAGAACGAGAGAAAGCGAGAACGATATAACGAGAGAACTAGAGAACGAGAGAAATAGAGAATGGGAGGAGTAGGGAAGGAGAGAAAGAGAGAAGGAGAGAAAGAGAGAAAGAGAGAAAGAGAGAAAGAGAGAAAGAGAGAAAGAGAAAACGAGAAAACGAGAGAAAGAGAAAACGAGAGAAATAGAGAACGATATAACGAGAGCTAGAGAACGAGAGAAAGAGAGAAAGGGAGAAGGAGGGAAGGAGGAATGGAGAGAAGAAGAGAAGGAGAGAACGAGAGAACGAGAGAACTAGAGAAAGAGAGAACGTGAGAACGAGAGAAAGAGAGAACGATATAACGAGAGAAATAGAGAACGAGAGAACGAGAGAAAGAGAGAAAGAGAGAAAGAGAGAAGGATAGAAAGAGAGAACGAGATAAAGAGAGAACGAGAGAACCAGAGATCGAGAAAACGAGAGAAAGAGAGAACAAGAGAAAGAGAGAACGTAAGAAAGAGAGAACGATATAACTAGAGAACGATAGAACGAGATAAAGAGAGAAGGAGGGTGGTAGGAGGGAAGGAGGGAAGAAGAGAAGGATAGACGGAGAGAACGAGAGAACGAGAGAACGAGAGAACGAGAGAACGAGAGAACGAGAGAACGAGAGAAAGAGAGAACGAGAGAAAGAGAGAACGAGAGAAAGAGAGAACTGGAGAACTAGAGAAAGAGAGAAAGGGAGAAGGAGGGAAGGAGAGAAGAAGAGAAGGAGACACGCGAGAACGAGAGAACGAGAGAAAGAGAGAACGAGAGAACGAGAGAACGAGATAAAGAGAGAGCGATATAACGAAAGAACTAAAGAACGAGAGAAAGAGAGAATGAGAGAAAGAAAGAAAGAAAGAACGAGAGAACGAGAGAACGAGAGAAAGAGAGAAAGGGAGAAGGAGGGAAGGAAAGAAGAAGAGAAGGAGAGAACGAGAGAACGAGAGAACGAGAGAACGAGAGAACGAGAGAACGAGAGAACGAGAGAAAGAGAGAAAGGGATAACGAGAGAACGAGAGAACGAGAGAAAGAGAGAAGGAGGGAAGGAGGGAAGGAGGGAAGGAGGGAAGGAGGGAAGGAGAGAAGGAGAAAAGGAGGGAAGGAGGGAAGGAGGGAAGGAGGGAAGGAGGGAAGGAGGGAAGGAGAGGAGGAGAGAAGGAGAGAAGGAGGGAAGGAGGGAAGGAGGGAAGGAGGGAAGGAGGGAAGGAATGGAAGGAGAGAAGGAATGCAAGGAGAAAAGGAGAGAAGGAGAGAAGAAGAGAAGAAGAGAAGGACGGAAGGAGGGAAGGAAGGAAGGAAGGAAGGGAAGGAGAGAACGAGAGAACGAGAAAATATCGAATAAATTTGAA
Organism: Rhabditoides inermis; assembly: GCA_963966185.1. Taxonomy (NCBI): domain Eukaryota; kingdom Metazoa; phylum Nematoda; class Chromadorea; order Rhabditida; family Rhabditidae; genus Rhabditoides; species Rhabditoides inermis. The sequence continues at coordinate 2,571,521 of CAWZYM010000331.1, read as the reverse complement.
ATGAAATTGATGAAATCATGAGAGAAGAACATGTTACATGTATGAAGACGAGAGAGAAAATTTCTATGAAATTCAACAAAAGGACATATATTATCTTTTAAAAGTACTTCCGTAAAAAGTGTTGTTTGTGTTAACCTGATTCAAGAAAAGCGCATGCATATATTATTAATTTTTGAAAAATCAAATCGTAAACACCTGAACATGAAAACTAACACAAACTTGCTCTTTCAAAACGTTGAATAATTGTTGAATAATTAATGTTGAATAATTCCATGTTTTATTTTTTTGACATTTTTATACCTGAAACATTGAGTGAAACAACATCACGATTAACATATTATTTTATTGATAAACCATAAATAATAAACCGCAAAAACACTAAATAAACAAAACAATCGTATTATTCTGAATGTTACGTGTAACTATTCTATATTCGTTTGAAAGAGCAAGTTTGTGTTAGTTTTCATGTTCAGGTGTTTACGATTTGATTTTTCAAAAATTAATAATATATGCATGCGCTTTTCTTGAATCAGGTTAACACAAACAACACTTTTTACGGAAGTACTTTTAAAAGATAATTCTCTCTCGTTCACAATAACTATGAACGCGCCACAAATTTTGAAACTGATTACATCGAGAAAAACAATATTCTGGGGTCCGCTAGCATCCTGTTCACAGACTTTCCAAATATCATTATCTCAATTTTGAATCAATCCAAGGCGAAAGAATGACTTTTTGCAAACGCAAACACGGTCATTCACATTCCTTCGCATCACATCAACCTGACGCTTTTCCACAAATGGTAGCTCTGCCATCCATCCATCTCTCTCTCTCTCTCTCTCTCTCTCTCTCTCTCTTTCACGAAATCAACGATACACATCCCCTATATTCAATAAACCACTGTCAACTGTGCATACTTTTCCACACGTCACGCACAGATTATGAAACAAACTAGAAAAACGTAACACGAAAACTGGTTGCAAAACGCAACGAAACACGCCACGCGAATAATTCTCTCTCGTTCACAATAACTATGAACGCGCCACAAATTTTGAAACTGATTACATCGAGAAAAACAATATTCTTGGGTCCGCTAGCATTCTGTTCACAGACTTTTCAAATATCATTATCTCAATTTTGAATCAATTCAAGTTGAAAGAATGACTTTTTGCAGACGCAAACACGGTCATTCACCATAGGTAAAAAGGGTGGGGGGTCCGGCTTCGCCGGAAGGGGGGGTCCCCAACCCTCCCGGCTGGCCATATTATTGGAAGGGTCGAATTTCATAATTTTCGAAAAAAATTTTTTTTTAATATTATAATTAAAATTTAATATAAAATTAAAATTTAATATAAAATTAAAATTTAATATAAAATTAAAATTTTATTAAAAAATGCGAAAGAACGGTGAAAAATCATCAAAATTCGAAATCGCGCGCTCAGCTGTTTGGCCCCGCCCCTTGGAAGGGTCTCCCAACGGGTAGGGCCCTCCCGCTAGTCTGGCCCCGCCCCCTTGGACGGGAGGGATGACCCTTCCAAGGGGGAGACCCCATCCAATGGGAAGGGGCCTCTCGCATTTCGCAAAACAAGCCGTGAAATCGCGTGGTGTAGTTTCTCAAACGTGGTGTATCGATCATACACCACAGTATGCACAACACTACACTGCGATTCAACCATCCATGATTTTGGATAATTTCATCGAAATTCCAGTCAAAAACAATTTTTATTTTTTTATAAATCATTAAAACTCGAATGAATATAATTTTGTGACATCTGTAACACATGTTTGAGATGAGGGGCAGGCCGAAATTGGAGGGGGGTACCCTTATTTTACCCACCCCCTTTTTATGTTTGATTATAACGACTGTGAGAACTAGATTAGTTCAACCAACGTGCTATATAAGCACGCTAGTCGATAAAAACAACTGTTAGTAGGATAAAACACCGTCTCCGACGGTCACAATTCACAGATTCTTGACAGCACGCTTGAACGACTGTTTGGTCTCCTCCAATACAGCCTTCTCCGGTAGGGCATTCCATAGCCTTCTCAACTCGTTCACCGGGTAGTCGTGCAATCTCGCACTTGTCACCACAGGCTCCATCACTCTCAGTGAGTGGCCACCGCGTGCTGTCCTTCTCACTCCGCTGTCCGACACCAGGACCAGCATTCCATCTGGAGGGGCTCTCACTCCGTGCACATAATTCCACATGAGCACCCTCCTTCTCTCCCTCACGGTCTTCTTTACCGTATTCCACTTGGCCTTCTCTAGCACTCGATCATCCGATGACGTGAAATCATTCTGCACCAGCCTCGCTGCATGCACATTCACTCTTTCGAGTCTTGCCCTGTCCGTCTCGTTTGCAGGAAACCATCCTTCTGCTGCATATAGCAGTCCTGGCTCAATACACGCCTTGTACACTTTCTCGAGGGCGCTTCGAGGAGCCCACTTCCTCATAGTTCGCACCAAAGCACCAATGGCTTGGCGAGCCTTCGTCACTCTCTCAGCCACGTGACCACTGAAGTTCATCAGAGGATCAATTGCCACTCCGAGATACTTGTACTGGCTAGTGCACTCGAGCTCTGTTCCACCAATGTGCAGATTTACCTCGAAATCTGGTTCCTTCTCATACACTCCCATTCGAATCACCTTGCACTTTCCCGCATTCAGCTTCATTCCCATCTCTGAGAAGAGCCCACTCAGTTTCTCCACATCTTCTTGTGCATTCTCCTTGTCTCTATCGGTAAGATACCGAGAGACATACACCGTATCGTCGGCGTATTGAACAATGCGCGCCCCTTCATTCAATTGTATCGACCCCACACGATTCACATAACAATTGAATAGAAGTGGTCCTAGGATACTTCCCTGCGGAACTCCACTTACAACCTCCTTCTCTTCACTCAGAGTCCCGTTCACTCGCACTCGCATCCTCCTGTTAGACAGATAATCTTTCATCAACCTGAGGTACGAATCGGCAAGGTTGAATTCATGTCTTAGAACATTTACCAAATGTCCAAGAGGGATCGTATCGAATGCTTTCGAAATATCGAAAAACACTGCAACTGCCCGAGCAGCCTTCCTCTTACAACTCTGCAGGCACTCGCTCATTCCATACTGGAAACTCAGTACCGCATCCACAGTGCTCCTTCCCTTCCTGAATCCGAACTGATTCGGAGATAGCTTCCGGTCAACCTCTCCAACCATCATTCCAAACACGTACTCTTCTGCCATCTTGCTCACAATAGGAAGCAGTGACACCGGTCGGAAATCGACTGGGTGCTGTGGGTGTTCCACTTTCTGAATGGGTGATATCACCGCTTCCTTCCATCCCCGAGGGAACTTCTCCTCGTGTAGACACCGATTGATCATAGCCACGATTGGCGCAGTCAATGGTTTCACACACCTCTTCAACAACCGCACAGTTATTCCATCTATTCCACTCGCCTTCTGCTCGGATGCCTCTCGTATGTACTTCTCCACAAACTCTCTCGAGCAGGGAGGGATTCTCTCCGCATCCGATGCAATCTCCGGCATCTCACTTTCCATTGTGTTTCCAACCTTGACAAACTGCTCCATGAGCATGTCTGCCTTCTGCTGATCTGACACAGCCTTCTTTCCATTCGAGTCAGTCAGATCGGGGATATCCTTGCTCTTCGTTTTTCCTGTCAGACACTCAATAGTCTTCCAGAAATCTGTAGGACTCTCCACAGAGGCAAATTTCTTATCAAAGAAATTTTTCTTTTCGTTGGCTGTCTCTTTAGCCAGCTCTTTTCGAGCATATCTAAAAGCAGCTTTTGCCTCACTGTCTCCCCTTTCCTTGCTCAACTTGTGCAGTGCGTCTTTCCGCCGCTGCAAAGTCTTGACATTCTCGCTCATCCACTCGCACCCTCTTTTCCTGCGGAATGTTTTGAGAGGGATCCACTTCTGCATACCCGCTTTAACCACATCCACAAACTTCCTCCACATGTCATCAATCGACAGGCTCCTATCCTCTAGCCACTCACATCGCACTTCTTTTCCAAGAAACTCTATGAGACCCGTCCAGTTTGCCTTCTTGAAATCGTAGCCCTTCACTGGCTTCTCCTTTCGATTCTCGCATCGAATGCATGTGTCAACCATGATGGGTTCATGTTCTTTCTCGACAGAAGCGAGGTGCTTCACTCCAGCTGTCCTCACTCGCCGGCTCACCATCATAATATCAATCAATCGGTTTCGATGTGTCACGTGTGAAACGACTTGTTGCATCGAGTGTTCAGCGCACACCTCCTTGAGGTTCGCCGACTCACTATTGTTCCAACACACATTCATATCTCCTCCGATAATCACATCCATCGATGTATCTCTCTGAGATAACCACGAGTCCAGCTCATCCACAAACTCCTCAATCTTAGCTGCCGACATAGCTCTAGTCGGGCTACGGTAGACCGAGGCCACCACGAACTGACTCCTTTTCTCTCCCCTGCACCTCACAGCCACCAATTCCAAAGAAGTCTCTTCCCTCACCAACGAGGGTCGCAACGCACTGTTCACATACAGTGCCACTCCCCCTCCTCCCGCTGTCCGGTCCTTCCGAAACAGTTCATATCCAGCCACTTTCAGTTCTTTGCTCTCGATCCCATTGTCCAACTTCGTCTCTTGTACTCCAATAACATGCGGTTTGTACGTGTCCGCCACTCTCCTCAGATCGTCTATCTTTCCTCTCAATCCGTTGATGTTCAGTGATATCATGCGTACACAATGGGGCTCACTCTCTCCCGTCTCTACCAGGACACTCTGCAGCACAGCTCGTTTCCCCTTAGGGCGAGTGAGTGGACTGTCAAAGAAGAGTCCATCGAGGTCGGGAAGCGTTGAGTGACTGCCATGCAGTTCACACTCAGAACACACCCATGACGTCATTCCCTCCTCAACCCTCTTTCTTTCTTCCCTCGTCATCCCCGTACACCTCCCATGTGTTTTGTTCCAGCATGTTGCACATGCAATCACATTCTCCCCCAAGTCACCCATACAGACTGCACCTGCACAACTTGCACTTGTTCCCGGCCCTTCTCCATTTCCATCCATTTTTTTCCATTACGCTCGCGTGCGTCGACAGCGGCAGACAGGGGCGGTCCGCGCCTCCTCCTTATCAAGTGATCTCGCACCCGCGTACACAGACAGTGCCTCACTCCTCCTAGGTCACACCCGCTTAACACAGACGGTGGCCTATCTCACTCCTCCCGACACACACTGCGTACACAGACTGTGGTCAATCAATAAATCAATCCCACAGGGGGAGATCACACACCAGAGGGGATGCTGGGGGACCGGTGTGCACGCACACCTGAATCACTCACTCAGCAGAGCCACCTCTCCTCACACAGAGAACAGACACGACTAAGTTTTCAGTTTGTTTCATAATCTGTGCGTGACGTGTGGAAAAGTATGCACAGTTGACAGTGGTTTATTGAATATAGGGGATGAGTATCGTTGATTTCGTGAGAGAGAGAGAGAGAGAGAGAGAGAGAGATGGCAGAGCTACCAGAGCTACCATTTGTGGAAAAGCGTCAGGTTGATGTGATGCGAAGGAATGTGAATGACCGTGTTTGCGTTTGCAAAAAGTCATTCTTTCGACTTGGATTGATTCAAAATTGAGATAATGATATTTGGAAAGTCTGTGAACAGGATGCTAGCGGACCCAAGAATATTGTTTTTCTCGATCTCGATGTAATCAGTTTCAAAATTTGTGGCGCGTTCATAGTTATTGTGAACGAGAGAGAATTATTCGCGTGGCGTGTTTCGTTGCGTTTTGCAACCAGTTTTCGTGTTACGTTTTTCTAGTTTGTTTCATAATCTGTGCGTGACGTGTGAAAAAGTATGCACAGTCGACAGTGGTTTATTGAATATAGGGGATAAGTATCGTTGATTTCGTGAAAGAGAGAGAGAGAGAGAGAGAGAGAGAGAGAGATGGCAGAGCTACCATTTGTGGAAAAGCGTCAGGTTGATGTGATGCGAAGGAATGTGAATGACCGTGTTTGCGTTTGCAAAAAGTCATTCTTTCGACTTGGATTGATTCAAAATTGAGATATTCGCGTGGCGTGTTTCGTTGCGTTTTGCAACCAGTTTTCGTGTTACGTTTTTCTAGTTTGTTTCATAATCTGTGCGTGACGTGTGAAAAAGTATGCACAGTCGACAGTGGTTTATTGAATATAGGGGTAGGGACCACAATGAGAATTTCAGAAGTTTGGATGTGGTATAGCAGTTTGTATATTAATGTAGATTGTTTCAAGCTGATTTCGAAAATATATAATGTTCATAGGGTTCATCGTTCACATTGCGCTCTAATTCCGCGCGGCGAGCGCGCACCCGAGCGCGCGCTCACACAGGGAAAGTGCGACAGAGGGCGGCTAGATCAAAGCACTGATGACGTCATTAATAGTTAAATTATGAGTATAGTCGTTTCTAATAGTAGCTTTGTTTGATTGTAATCAATCAGTACTCGATGAAATACGTCTCTTATGACACCATTTTTCATTACTCATTTTGGGCAATGGCGGCTAGATCAAAGAAATATGACGTCATCATATCACTCTTTATCGATTTTCAATACTTTACGGGGCACGTTTTCCCATAAATCGAATACCGTTGGATTCAGCGCGGAAGGGCGAATCGTTCTACGCTAATTACAACGAGTAACGCGTCCAGTCAGAAAATGTTACATGATTTCGACACAAAATCTACACCTCACGTTGCGGTCCCTATATAGGGGATAAGTATCGTTGATTTCGTGAAAGAGAGAGAGAGAGAGAGAGAGAGAGAGAGAGAGAGAGAGAGAGAGAGATGGCAGAGCTACCATTTGTGGAAAAGCGTCAGGTTGATGTGATGCGAAGGAATGTGAATGACCGTGTTTGCGTTTGCAAAAAGTCATTCTTTCGACTTGGATTGATTCAAAATTGAGATATTCGCGTGGCGTGTTTCGTTGCGTTTTGCAACCAGTTTTCGTGTTACGTTTTTCTAGTTTGTTTCATAATCTGTGCGTGACGTGTGGAAAAGTATGCACAGTTGACAGTGGTTTATTGAATATAGGGGATGAGTATCGTTAATTTCGTGAAAGAGAGAGAGAGAGAGGGAGAGAGAGAGAGAGAGAGAGAGAGATGGCAGAGCTACCATTTGTGGAAAAGCGTCAGGTTGATGTGATGCAAATAGAGTTTCGTTCGGCTGCCGAAATGACGACCGAAAAATAGACATTTCGGCAAATGATGACCGATTTCGGAATTTCCGAAATGGCCGATCCCGAAATCCGATCTGTTCGGCAATGACCGAACCGAAGTTTCGGAAACCGTTTCGGAATCGTTCGGCGCGGCCGTTCCTTTCGGCCGCGCTTTTCGGAATTGCCGAAAAATATTAGAATAATTTCTGGAAGGAGGGATTTTCGCTTGACTCGACCGTGTTCACGAGTTGATAGTGGAGAATGAGTGAACCATCGGTGAGTTACATTTCATCAATATCATGCAAATGTGTTTTTCGGAATTTCCGAAATGGCGCGACCCGAGTTCGGTCATTGCCGTTTCGGCGCGCGCCGAACAGACGGTCGTTCGGTTCGGAAATTCCGAAAAGTGTTCGGTTATTTCCGAAACGGAAATTTCGAAATCGTCATTTTTCGGAAATGACCGTTTCGGAAATCGAACGAAACTCTAGATGCAAAGGAATGTGAATGACCGTGTTTGCGTTTGCAAAAAGTCATTCTTTCAACTTGCATTGATTCAAAATTGAGATAATGATATTTGGAAAGTCTGTGAACAGGATGCTAGCGGACCCAAGAATATTGTTTTTTCTCGATGTAATCAGTTTCAAAATTTGTGGCGCGTTCATAGTTATTGTGAACAAGAGATAATTATTCGCGTGGCGTGTTTCGTTGCGTTTTGCAACCAGTTTTCGTGTTACGTTTTTCTAGTTTGTTTCATAATCTGTGCGTGACGTGTGGAAAAGTATGCACAGTTGACAGTGGTTTTATTGAATTTCTCGTTGATTTCATGAAAGAGAGAGAGATAGAGAGAGAGAGAGAGAGAGAGAGAGAGAGAGAGAGAGAGAGAGAGAGATGGCAGAGCTACCAGAGCTTCAGTTCTTGGAATTTAGGCTCCTATTGACGGCTAATTATTTGAATTCGCGCGCGAAAAGACTGTGTGGAAAGGAGAGACGCAGACGGTGCGCGCGCGCCGCTCTCTCATTTCCCATTGTCTCTCGCTATACCAACGAATAAAATAGTCCGCGCGGCGACTGAGGATATGAGAAAACCAAGCAAAAGAAGAGACGTTACAGTACTGAACATATTATATAGTGAAATGTCACTGAACCAACTATACCTGATACAATAAAGACTTTTGAATTTTCTTCTCAGGGTTTTTGTTCATGTAATGTTTAGTGTTGTAAAAGTAATAGTACGTGTAAGAATACATGGGTATCAAACATGTGATCAATGCAACGTTACCAGAGAAATCTAACGCGGGGCGGACACTTACCCCCCAGCCCCGATCTCTACCGTTTTGGTACCGAAGGTGGGCATCGGAATTCCAAACAGAACTGCGTCGGCCAAAATTGCCTACGGGCATTCTCCGGCCGGAAATCCGGCTTTGAAATTTCGCGTTTCGCGTAACCTCTTCTTACGACCAATTCACCACAGCCAGCGTGGCCGAATGGCTAGCGAGCTTGTCTAGTAAACTGGTGGCGCGGGTTCGATTCCCGCTGTTTTTTAATCGCCGCACATGTTTTTTTACAAGTGGGTATGATAAAATCACTGTTGAACAACAACTTTTTTTTTTGATTTCTGTGGTCTGGAACATGAAGAGACAGTATCGAATTGACTTATGTCGATTTTTGAAATTGATATCTATCGATATCAATACTAATCACAAAAATCAATCTATTATCGCGATAGCTGGCACATTTCTGTGAAACATTCTCACCTTCGAGAATCATCAAATAAAGGCCAAAAAAATGCAGCGGGAATCGAACCCGCGCCACCAGTTTACTAGACAAGCTCGCTAGCCATTCGGCCACGCTGGCTGTGGTGAATTGGTCGTAAGAAGAGGTTACGCGAAACGCGAAATTTCAAAGCCGGATTTCCGGCCGGAGAATGCCCGTAGGCAATTTTGGCCGACGCAGTTCTGTTTGGAATTCCGATGCCGTAAATGCAACGAACGTGTTGACAACTTTTTGTTTAATTGTACAGTACCTAGGAACCAGTTATAAATAAACCCGCATGACTGTTTGGAAAAATAAAATCCTAACATATATGTCTCAGTGGCGGCTAGATGTGCGGCAATCTGCGCGTGTGATGAGGGAGCGTCGGGGGTGAAACCCGCCTGGAAGTGATTGGTTCAAGTAGTGGTCAGTCTCTTCAAACTACTGCAAAACGCCTACCAACTTGCGTTCCAACTACTCCCAACTACCTCCGAAATCCCAACCACTTCGAACTACTTCGGAAACGATTTCCGAAGAGACTGACTGCCTTCAATGGCAACAACGGCGAAAGGGCGGAAGAAAGAGACACATGTCACATGTGACATGTGGACATGCTTGGGAGAGTGCTGGTGATATACCTGAATGGAGTTGAGGAGGGCGACGTTGAGATGCGCATAGCGGACCCTGAGTGCTTCGTAGGAGAGCACCAAGTCCTCCACAATAGTTTCGCGCGCTTCGCGCGGCTGCCTAGACCTCTCTCTCTCTCTCTCTCTCTCTCTCTCTCTCTCTCTCTCTCTCTCTCTCTCTCTCTCTCTTTCCTCCTCACACGTCACGCACAGATTATGAAACAAACTAGAAAACGTAACACGAAGACTGGTTGCAAAAGTCAACAAAACACGCCACGCGAATAATTCTCTCTCGTTCACAATAACTATGAACGCGCCACAAATTTTGAAACTGATTACATCGAGATCGAGAAAAACAATATTCTTGGGTCCGCTAGCATCCTGTTCACAGACTTTCCAAATATCATTATCTCAATTTTGAATCAATCCAAGTCGAAAGAATGACTTTTTGCAAACGCAAACACGGTCATTCACATTCCTTCGCATCACATCAACCTGACGCTTTTCCACAAATGGTACGTCGGAGACAATTTTTTGGACGACAAAGTTCTTCGCTTTTCTTTCACAACATTCCCGTGGATGATGTGTCAGACTAAATCTGTGAGTGGAAAGTCAAAAGTGCCAGTGTATTCCAATGTTACAAACCATCTTTTCAGTTTCTACATTCTTGTGAATGTGTTCCACCGTAATGAACAAGCACTGCTTCGAAAGATGAGAGTGCAAGAAGGACCTGCCAGTTTCAGTCAGAGCTACTTGAAAACTCATGTTGCTGTTGTTTTTGTGTTAGATTTAATTGATTCGATTGTAAATGACGATACTTAACTAATGTTGAATAAATTAATTGTAATTTTGTAATTTTATTTTCCGTTTCCATGGGTATATCCACTGTTGTGTTTTGCTTTTGTTATCAACTTACATCGCAATCGTCTTTAGCGAATTGTTGTAGTAAAGAGTAAATTTAACGTATTGAGTTTCCGGCTGCTTTGAACTAATGGCGAGTTTCGTTATGAATCACGTGATTGAATTTTGAAGATTGGGAGTTTTAAACATTGTGTAACAACACTTTTTTTAAACATCGGAAACTACAGTGATCAATATGAGTTCTAAAAGGACAATTTTGGAATGGAGATTTGGAATGTCTAGACGTTATCGAAATCAGGGAGGTTTCTCCATTACTCACTCAACCACATAAACAAGTATATTGTGTGAGATTTTTTGTAACGCAATCTAGTGAATCTAGTGTATCAGTGTTATTGTACATAGATCATAGATGTCCCAGCGGCCTCTCTAAATTCCCGATTCTTAGAGGAATAGCAGTGAGATGTGAGGTGAGAAGATCGTAAGTGCTTCAGTTTTTTTTGTATCAACAAAGCGCTCAACCTAAAATGTCCATATGTATTCGCTCCGTGCACAGGGGGAAACCGAATCGTGCCATCATATCGTCAGGTGGCAACTTCTTTCCGTCCGTGGAATTTCCACGTCACTATAGTGGGTCCACCGTTTTCGAGGGCCAGCAATCATCTCGGGTGCAAAAAATGACTCAGACAGAGAGAAGAAATATGTAAATGCGCCTCATTCCTCCGATTGCGATCAAAGAGTATAAAATTACGGTACTTATAAAAAAAATGACAAATGTGCTCTCCGAGAGTTGTGGAAGGGGTTTAGGACCATCCTTTGACAAAATTTGAGCCGTTTTCGACAACCCACTACCCACTGTGAAGTTATTTAGCGAAGTATGTATACACAAATGGAGAACTCCTATTCAACAACATGCTATACGCCGAGTGAAGACCCAAATAAGTCCATATAGGTAACCTAACAACACTGGTACTTGATATCGATAAATTCCGTCACTAGAAAACGAGATATAACTCTCATGTAATTTACATATTGCTAATTATCTGTCTTCTAAGAAACGTTATTCGAAATATGCTCTCCGGGATTTGTAGGCAATCCATCCAGGAACATCATTTCAAATTTTTGTACAATTTCGTTATGTCTGAACAGAGTTATTTCGATTCCTAGATAGAAGAATACTGTACCGAGCGGTCTAAATTTCCGATCATTTCCATAAATTTCGCATCACATTTCGGTCCACCGACACCGGTAAACCAATCTGGATGGTGCGCAATGGACTCGAAAGTAGGCACGGGGAAGTTATGATATGCGTCTGTGCATAATAAAAGAATGACGAAAACCCCTTGCTGACCCTCGAAAACAGGGGACCCACTATAACTCTAGTTCAAATCATCAACACAAGACCCCTCAGGCACAACGATTTATCCACTCAACACACATACACAACTGCTGATAATGAGGAAAATGAAATCATTCACGAGACTATTGAAACAACGATATTGTAAGGAATATGGTATACTGTATTTGGTATGGTATACGGTAGGTACCGTACTACTGGTACATGACGCGTCCGGCGGCGACGAAGAATTCCTTGTTGTCGTCGGTGCGCCATCCCACCGGTCCAAACTCGCAGTCACCACACATCAGAGACTGGAATTCAATGTACAGTAAGCCAGTACTACAGTAACCCAGCAATCTACCGTACCTTCTTCAAAGTACAGTAACCCAGTACAACAGTACCCCGGCAATCTACCGTACCTTCTTTCCGTCGACAGTCTGCCATCCGATAGTGTCGAATGCGCCGTCGTCTTCAGTGTGCCACCACATATCCACACTCTCACTATCCAATTCACCCGCTCCGTGAGGAGACATCAGCTTCAGATCCACCGACGGACCTGCCATCATCAATACTAATCGATATCGATCGATACCCACCAGTCTTGATGTTGGCCTTTCCGGGAGGGAAGATGGGCGACTCACAGCGACGGCATACAATAGGGCGACATCGATCTGATATCGATAGAGTATCGATCGGTTATCGATCGGCTACCGTACCTCGGTGCATCCAACGCTGCATTCGTCGTCGTTGGCAGTGGGAAGATCCACGCAGATGTTCATTTTGGGTGGAGGCAGGGAGGTCGGTCGGGGAAGGGAGAGGAAAATGATAGGAAAGGGGAGAGGGCGATGGATTGACAGAAGGAGAAGGGGGTAGACATGCAAATCAGCCAGTTCGCGAGTCTCGGACAGTAGGGTAATGAGAACATTAGACGTCCATGATCCGAAGATGAAAACAACTTTTCCATAATCTTTCCCTTGATACACCATACACCCATAACCCATAACACACAAACAAATCAAACAATACGTTTATCTCGAAACAACACCATACTAGTATGCGCGAGTACAGTACTCCGAGTGTTGCGAGCGGTCAACGTCATTTGAAGTGATGAAGTGATGAAGTGATGAAGATTCAATTTTCTTTTTTTTAACTTTTTTAATTCGTAAAAAAGTACTTTGTAACTTGTTTTTGTAAACTTTTAATCGTTTTTTTACTAGTTTGAGCTGTTCTCTATAGCGATTACCATAACGACGTGAAAAGCGACATGGCAGAAGCGGAAGATATCTTGCCAATTTACATAAAAGAGGATGAGGACGATGTTCCTGGGAAGGTTCTTCTTCCTATTTCATGTTTCTCATTCTCATTCGTGTTTGAGGGACTCACTGACACTAGCGTTGTCGTAGAGAGAGAACCTATTTGTTGGAATAATTACGCGCCGGACACAAGCAAACCTTTATCCACCAACGTAACCTGACGTCGTCAATACGTCGTCATCTCTCGTTGGTATGGCAAAGGCTCAGTTGGTACAAAACGATCTTGTTGTAGCATTCCATAGTAGCACATCTTCATTTGCATCCTACAAGTTTTCAAGTATGAATTCTCTTCATCTTGGTCTTGTACTTCTGGTCCTTATGATGAAGTTTATGAGTAAGCGAACAAACGGACATCTGTTGCCGTTGCGGATCGAAAGTTTACAAAAAAACAAATTACATATTACATAGTCATAGTCATATTACAAATTACATAGTCTGAAAACAAACAAGTAAACAAAACATGTAAACAACACGTCATCAAACCTTTTCCGTTTTGTCTTCTTGATTGACAAGCACCGGGGCGCTCGAAGTGGGCGGAACTGAGGAGGCGGAGCTTGCGAGAGGCGGGGCTTGTTGGGCGGAGTCTGGAAGGAGCGGGGCAGTCGCGGTCCGGAGGTCTCCCATTTCTCCCTCCTCTCTCTTCGCCCTCTCTTTCTTCTTATTAGCAGCAAGGAACGGGTCCGCTGCAAGATTACTGTACTTTGAAATCTTTTGTATACGGTAGATTACAGTACGTATGCTTTCCAATTCGCTGGATGGTCCGTTGAGCATCGATTTCGAGAGCTGAGATTCTTCGGAGAGATTTCGAAGGCGAATCATTGTAGGTTTCACTGGGTCAGCCGAACTGCAAAGTACCGTATACCTAATACAATGTACAGTATACCGTACCCGCTAGACGCAGATGAGACGGATGCGGGTTTGTGTTCCATGTTCTTGAGTGGTTTCATTGTGGAAGTCGATTTCTCGGTTTTGGATTTGTATTTCATGCAGAAGACGAAACAGGAAACAGAGAGGAGGAGGGGGAGGGAGAGAGGGATCTGGAAGGAAGGGTTGTGAGAGAGAGAGAGAGAGAGAGAGAGAGAGAGAGAGAGAGAGAGAGAGCTCACCAGATCGTATAGATTCATTTAAGAGTTGTGGCAGAATGCGATTTCCAAGTGTAAGATTGAATGGTCGTGTAATATAGTTGCGTGGTTCAGATAAGCGAGTCACCGAACCACGCAGGGAGACAGAAACTAGAAAAATGACTCACACAGTTATCGATATTTCTTTATATTTCACCCATTTTCACGTTTCCTTTGACTACTCACATTTTAAAGTATTTTTATAGAGAGGAGAGCAGGCTAGTGTTAGTACTTTTTAGTGATGTGTGTACTTTTTTTGTTAGTACTTTGTTAGTACTTTTTAGAGATTGTTCGCATATACAAAAGATAAAATATAAAATATAAATATACTATACATAAACACAAAATGAATATACTATACAGAAACACTCCCATTTCGGTGTTTGCCAGCTGCATCGTATTCAGCTGTTTTTCATGTCTGTACTTTTCAAATGATATGTTTGTGATTGTTTATTATTCAAGGAACGTTCAAGTATTAACAGACTACACAGTCTTGTTCCACTATACCCTTCCTATTTTCTGACTCGTTTCTCTTTCTTATGGTTCAAAAGTTCCGTATCGTCAAAAGTTCCGTATGCGTAGGAGTGTTTTTACCACATGTGTGCGTGATTTATTTGAGTGTGGTGAGTAAAAGAGACCTGTCAAATTGCGGTTTCGGTCTGTGAAAGACATATGAATATAATTAAAGGGCGAAGCAGGCGGAAATAGAGGGATCGGGTGAGATCAACCCCATTTTATTAGCTTTCCGATAAGCTGGCTTTGATTTTTCAGATTTTTCTGGTAACGTTACACTGGTCACATGTTGTTTGCCTCACCACACCACTACTAGTTATTCTCAGTGGAAACGTAAATACTACAAGCGTGATATATGTGAAATGTGAGAACTAGCACTCACTCAGCCACTCCGTACTGTGTTCCCCAGAGAAATTAGCGATTTCCTCCCTCCTCTCCTTTTTCTGACTTTATCTCATTACACTCGTTTAGTGCTAACTAAATCTGATTCAGTCTAATTCAAATTCAGTTGTGTAAGCGGTTTAGTGCCAATTTGCAATAGATCTTTGTGATATGGTGGAGTTGAATGAAGCGGGCAGTATTCTCATGTGTGTGGTAGGTTCAGGATAACGTTCGCATTTTAAATGAACCTTTATCAGACCGGATTGTTTGGGTTGGTTTGCTATGCACTCATTCTCGTGTATAGTAAACAATTCACAATGGACTCTTGCAATACACTCATTCTTGCCTTGGCAACATACGATGCTTATAACAGTCTCATATTCATTCTGTGTGCATCAACAATTTACTTGTGAGTTATACAATACAGTACGTGAATAGTAGAACATTTTGCTGTCACTCCATTGCAACGTGGAGTTTTGAGTGCACCAAATAGAGAATGATGGTTTACAGTAAACAGCAGTCTGCATGTCACTGCGTAGTTTTTTTTTTATAGCAGCGGCTAGTCGTAGTTGGAGAAAATTTTGTAAACATTATGTTTGCATCACGTACTGTCATGAAATAGTTTCGCAAACTATCCAAAATCAAAATTGCGTCAAAAAAGAAAAGAAAGTTTCAGTAAACTGGAGAATACAAATCTGCCATCAGTTTTGGGAGTGATCATTTATGTTGGACAATGTCTTGCTTTCTCAACACATTTTCTCATTGCTATCAATCGATTGGTGGCTATTCGCTGGCCAATACGGTATGTTTCTCAAAACATATAAATTGTACGTTTGGTTTTAGGTATCACAAACAGTACGACCGTCAACATGCAACAATCTTTCTGATAGTGGCTTTTACATTATCGATACTGCTGTGTTTACCGCAAATGATTCAAGGTTTGCTGTACTATTTTTTCTGTTATTTTCATAGTTATAACCTCATTTATTTTCCAGAAACATGCAGTTTCCGTTTCAATCCAGAAAATATTGGCTTTTCTTTCCCTAATCATCCGTGTGGGTTATTCTATAACTGGTTCATAGGTATGTGTTACGGACATATAAGTATATAAAATGTGATGCGTTCAGATTTTTCTGGTAACGTTACACTGGTCACATGTTTGATACTCATGTATTCTTACACGTACTATTACTTTTACAACACAAAGAATTTTATGAACAAAAACTCGGAGAAAAAAGTTCAAAAATCGTTGCTGTATCAGGTATAGTTGGTTCAATCACACTTGTTTCATCAATACGTATTTAGTCCACTGTCACGTCTCTTCTTCTAATTGGTTTTCTCGTATTGTATTATGTTGGAGACAACTTTTTGGAAAACGAAGTTCTCCGCTTTTCGTTCACCACATTTCCTTGGATGATGTGCCACAGTCTCAATCTGTGAGTGAAAGAAGGAACAGTTCATATTTATTCACCTATTATGCCAGCTTGCACATTCTTGTGAATTCGTTCAACAGCAATAGAAGAGCGCTTCTTCGAAAGAAGAGAGTGAGAGCTCGAGACCTGCCCAATTCATTCGTCGCCTCGTGAACAAATCAACAATAAAGCGATGTGGTTAAATAAAATTATGTGTGTTTTTTTCTTGATTGTGAAATAAGAGACTCCCGATACAGTACTTCTGATTTGACATTTCAAAGCCCCTTCGGATGATGAGAGTGTTAGTGCAAGGACAGCATAGACTCGAAAGAGAAAGAGACAGTGAGAGAGAGAGAGAGAGAGAGAGAGAGAGAGAGAGAGAGAGATAAAGAGAGAGAAGGATTTTTTTCGAGCAGCTTGTTTTCTTCTTCAAATATGCGTTTAGGTTTAGCGAATTGAATTTTTCACAATCATTTCTTGCCTCGTGTACAGTGTGGGCAGTGAGAGTGTACAAGGTTTAAAATGTTTATTAGTCGACACAAGTTTCACAACGACTGAGGGGTTCCATAGTCGTCTTTGTCTTCATGTCGTATTTTGGTCACCAGCTGTGTCTCATTTGTGGCTTACTCATGATAACCGAAAAACACCTTCGGAATCCGTTTCATTTTTCCAAAGCATTTGTTCAAAGACATTACGTGAGTTTTCTTCATAGGCTGATGAGCACAAGGAAGAAACACGTAAATGCCGCTGGGAATCGATTCCGATTTTGAACAAGATGACTGTGATGTCTATAACTCACATATATGACGTTATGTTATCTCAATATACTCGTCATATTAAGATTGTTTTCTGACTGACTGAGAGACAGGGCGAATGTGCTTTCGCAGAGCTGAAATCGCACGGGATATTGTATACCACCTTCTATAAAGGTTTCCTCGGGCGCATCATCTTCACGCGCTACGACCAAGCATGCGTGTTGTTCGGAACGGGCACGTGTGGTGATATCCAGGCTCCATGTTTTTTTTGCTAGGGGTCCGGCAGCCGTCATGCTTTATGCTTTCTCAATAGGGACGCGTGGGTTCAGCCGAGTGAGGGCGAGTTGGTGCGCTGGGCACTGCCGAGGAAACGGGAGCGGCCGAACAATCACACCCACCCCACCCCACATCAACGCCTCCCCTCAAACCATTGACATTGGAAAATACAGGATTAGGGACCACAATGCGATTTTCAAATATTTGGATATAGTATAGCAATGAGTTCATAAATGTGGTCCATTTAAAGCTGATTTCAAAAATATATAATGCTCGTAGGGTTCATAGTTCACATTGCGCTCTAATTCCGCACGGCGCCGCGCCCCGAAGCGCGCGCTCACATAGGGAAAGTGCGACAGAGGGCGGCTAGATCAAAGCACTGATGACGTCATCGATAAAAAAAAATAATGAACATATCCGTTTATAATAGTACCACTAGGTTTTGTTTGACTGTAATCGATAAGTACTCGATGAAATACGTCTCTTAATTTAGCATTTTTCATTACTCACTTTGAGCGATGGCGGCTAGATCAACAAAATATGACGTCATCGTATCACTTTTTACCGATTTTAACTACTTTACAGGGTACATGATCCCATAAATGAGATACCGTTAGAATCTGCGCGAAATGGCGAATCGTTCTATGCTAATAAGAGCACGTCATGTGTCCAGTGAGAAAATGTTACATGATTTCGCCGGGCTCTCTGCAACTCACGTTGTGGTTCCTAATACAGGATACACCTTTTTTAAGCGTGTCAACCGGATGTAGGACGTTCCCTCCACAATTTTTAGTTTGAGTGCAAAGGACGATTCCTCCATTTCCATGAACGATTCCTCCACCTACCATGAACGATCCCTCCACTTTGATAGGACGTTCCCTCCACTTTAAATTTAGGCGTTTCACTTCTAATGTGTGACGTTTGAACGTTCTTATACATTATTTAGCCATAAACAATGCTCGTAATAATGCCTAGAAACTTTTAAAATGTTTGCTCATAGTCATAAATGTTTGCTCATAGTCATTTATTTCTTCTTTCCCCGCGCTGTGCGGTCGGTTCGACTAAATGATCCTGCGCGAGTACCCTTGAGCAAGGCGATGCAGAAGCTCACGAGGATGCAGTACTACTGGCTCGAGGAGATACATGCGACTACGTGGGAGCAAAGGAACATCCGGAGCCTCTCCACCGTCTACTATGATACTCTAATGGATTGGACTGACTATCGATCAAGTATCGATTGATTATCGATCAAAAATCGTCGTCCACCACTAACCTCGATTGCTAAACTGTAATCCCCCGGCGTTAGCCTACCAAGATCTTGGCCCCACTGCATGCTTCCATTCATATTGTTGTGATTGCAATGTCATGTACAGCTATAACGATTCCGGATAAATCTCTGAACTCTGAACTCTGATATATATATATATATATATATATATATATATATATATATATATATATATATATATATATATTCAACCCTTTACTCGTATCGGCGACTGCGCAATCCTCCCTTCTACCCAACTCACGAGTCCATGGCGCTGGCCCTGTCCAGCACTCCGCTCGTCTGCAAGAAAAAGTCAAGTAGCACACGTCATATGACTACTTTTCTTTTCCGATCCTTCTCATCTTCTGTATAATGAGTTCTATCAAGTACTAATGAGTTCTTTGGTATAGGAAGCGTATGCTTACACACATGTTTTATCACGGCGCTGCCATGAGATGGTGTCAACCGTTTTCATTGAATATACATTTGAATGAAGACTACTCGCATTTGCGAGACAAGTCCATTTTATGGCGTCAATTTTCGAGGATCGGTTGTGTCAGCCGGAATTGACGCTCTATTTCGGAAAAAGGGAAATGAGAGTGGACGTACTCCGCTTATAAATTCACGGCTGCTCACCTTGACCAGGTGGCGGTATGAGTTACTCATGTGAATCCTTAGATAACCACACGATATTATTATCAAAATTTGTTCAGATCACAATCAACTATCGTCTAGTCATGATCAATATGCAAATGACGTCAATACTAACTGAGAGCACGCCAGTCAGATTACGATAAACAGAATAATAATAAAAAAAATTGAACTCGAACATTAAAACCTACCTTGTTCTTCCTACTGATGCGATGCGTAGCTTGCGCGACAGCCGCGCTCGCGCTCGCCACCTCCCTCGCACACTCGTCCTGAAGAATCGACAATCAATCTCCAGATGTGTTTCTTAAAAGCTGGTGGCGACTTATTTGTGCCACAACCTTCCACAACAGTTCATGTTTACAAGAGCAAAACATTTATTCTGGAGAGGAACCTGCGAGCAAGAACGGAGCTCACACGCCTCGAATCATGGTGACTGATAGAGCGTAAAAGGTGATAATGCGTGGATGGCCTACCCTGCGGGTTACCTTCGCAGCGGACTGCTACCAATTTATCACCTTGGTACGGTCAAGCACCCGGGAAGGGGAACGAACCCCTGACCAACCGAGCATAGCGAACATCGCTAACCACTACACTACGCGGTGCTCGATAAAGCATAAGTTATATAATTTGCGCTTATTTCTTTAAGCATGCTTTTAATAATAGT
The DNA here is from genome assembly GCA_963966185.1 of Rhabditoides inermis. Lineage (NCBI taxonomy): Eukaryota > Metazoa > Nematoda > Chromadorea > Rhabditida > Rhabditidae > Rhabditoides > Rhabditoides inermis. Next base: position 2,551,407 of record CAWZYM010000331.1, on the reverse strand, counting down.
ATTGTTCGTTAGGCCCGTGCAATGATAATTTCTGCATATGACATAGACATACACCATACACGTAGATCTTTCGTTCTACACGTTTGAAACAACATCGTTTTGTCACGCACAAACGTTCAGAGTAGGCTCGCTGATCAGTTTCATTCTTTTCACGAGAGACATTAGGGTGAGAAATATCAAAACCCGCTGAAAGATGTTTTCATGTTGACAAAACAACGTCGAACCCCATCTATATCATACCGAGTTACTGAGTTATCTCTATTACAACGCTCAAAACACGTTCCACAACATCCCGTTTTCTCGTAAACCACCGCGCAGAAAACATAAGCGCGAAATAATTGTCACACCAGCCTAGATTTCTAACTAAAAACTGTGTTCCCGCCGCGTTAGCCTAATAGACCTTGGCCCTACTGCATGCACCCATTATCCTCACCTCCGGCTCCGTCTGCTCCTGCTCTTCCTCCATGGGAACGAACGATGAGGACGGAGTGCGCCCGTCCGGCTGCTCTGCCGGCTCATCCACCATCGCATCCTGGAAAAAAATGTAATGCAAATGATTTCTCACTAATAGAACAGCTCTACGAAATGAGTTAGTAGTTCTACGAAATGAGTTCATTAGTTCTACGAAATGAGATCTATGAACTCATTTCGTAGATCTATGAACTCATTTCGTAGATCTAAGAACTCATTTCGTAGAACTACGAACTCAATTCGTAGGTCTCTAACTCATTTCGTAGAACTTCCGTAGATCTACGAACTCATTTCGTGTATCTACGAACTCATTTCGTAGATCTACGAACTCATTTCGTAGAACTACGAACTCATTTCGTAGAACTACGAACTCATTTCGTAGAACTACGAACTTATTTCGTAGAACTTTTCATTTCGTAGAACTACGAACTCATTTCGTAGATCTCATTTCGTAGATCTACGAACTCATTTCGTAGATCCACGAACTCATTTCGTAGATCTACGAACTCATTTCGTAGATCTACGAACTCATTTCGTAGATCTACGAACTCATTTCGTAGATCTACGAACTCATTTCGTAGAACTACGAACTCATTTCGTAGATCTACGAACTCATTTCGTAGATCTACGAACTCATTTCGTAGATCTACGAACTCATTTCGTAGCTCTAAGAACTCATTTCGTAGATCTACGAACTTATTTCGTAGATCTACGAACTCATTTTGTAGAACTACGAACTCATTTCGTAGAACGTAGATCTACGAACTCTTTTCGTGAATCTACGAACTCATTTCGTAGATCTACGAACTCATTTCGTAGATCTAAGAACTCATTTCGTAGATCTACGAACTCATTTCGTAGATATACGAACTCATTTCGTAGAACTACGAACTCATTTCGTAGAACTACGAACTCATTTCGTAGAACTACGAACTTATTTCGTAGAACTACGAACTCATTTAGCAGAACTACGAACTTATTTCGTAGAACTACGAACTCATTTCGTAGATCTAAGAACTCATTTCGTAGAACTACGAACTCAATTCGTAGGTGTCTAACTCATTTCGTACAACTTCCGTAGATTTACGCACTCATTTCGTGGATCTACGAGTTCGTAGTTTTACGAAATGAGTTTGCAAATCTACGAAATGAGTTCGTAGTTCTACGAAATGAGATTACAAATCTACGAAATGAGTTCGTAGATCTACGAAATGAGTTCGTAGATTTACGAACTCATTTCGTAGATCTACGAACTCATTTCGTAGCACTACGAACTCATTTCGTAGAACTACGAACTCATTTCGTAGATCTACGAACTCAATTCGTAGGTCTCTAACTCATTTCGTAGAACTTCCGTAGATCTACGAACTCATTTCGTGTATCTACGAACTCATTTCGTAGATCTACGAACTCATTTCGTAGAACTACGAACTCATTTCGTAGATCTACGAACTCATTTCGTGAATCTACGAACTCATTTCGTAGAACTACGAACTCAATTCGTAGGTCTCTAACTCATTTCGTAGAACTTCCGTAGATCTACGAACTCATTTCGTGGATCTACGAACTTATTTCGTGGATCTACGAACTTATTTCGTGGATCTACGAACTCATTTCGTAGATCTACGAACTCATTTCGTAGATCTAAGAACTCATTTCGTAGATTTACGAACTCATTTCGTAGATCTACGAAGTCATTTCGTAGCACTACGAACTCATTTCGTAGAACTACGAACAACTCATTTCGTAGAACTACGAACTTATTTCGTAGAACTACGAACTCATTAAGCAGAACTACGAACTTATTTCGTAGAACTACGAACTCATTTCGTAGATCTAAGAACTCATTTCGTAGAACTACGAACTCATTTCGTAGGTCTCTAACTCATTTCGTACAACTTCCGTAGATCTACGCACTCATTTCGTGGATCTACGAACTCATTTCGTAGATCTACGAACTCATTTCGTAGATTTACGAACTCATTTCGTAAAACTACGAACTCATTTCGTAGATCTACGAACTCATTTCGTAGATATCCGAACTCATTTCGTAAAACTTCGAACTCATTTCGTAGATCTACGAACTCATTTGGTAGATTTGCAAACTGATTTCGTAGAACTACGAACTCATTTCGTAGAACTAGGAGCTCATTTCGTAGATCTATGAACTCATTTCGTAGATCTTCGAACTCATTTCGTAGATCTAAGAACTCATTTCGTAGAACTACGAACTCAATTCGTAGGTCTCTAACTCATTTCGTAGAACTTCCGTAGATCTACGAACTCATTTCGTGGATCTACGAACTTATTTCGTGGATCTACGAACTTATTTCGTGGATCTACGAACTCATTTCGTAGATCTACGAACTCATTTCGTAGATCTAAGAACTCATTTCGTAGATTTACGAACTCATTTCGTAGATCTACGAAGTCATTTCGTAGCACTACGAACTCATTTCGTAGAACTACGAACTCATTTCGTAGAACTACGAACTTATTTCGTAGAACTACGAACTCATTAAGCAGAACTACGAACTTATTTCGTAGAACTACGAACTCATTTCGTAGATCTAAGAACTCATTTCGTAGAACTACGAACTCATTTCGTAGGTCTCTAACTCATTTCGTACAACTTCCGTAGATCTACACACTCATTTCGTGGATCTACGAACTCATTTCGTAGATCTACGAACTCATTTCGTAGATTTAAGAACTCATTTCGTAAAACTACGAACTCATTTCGTAGATCTACGAACTCATTTCGTAGACATCCGAACTCATTTCGTAAAACTTCGAACTCATTTCGTAGATCTACGAACTCATTTGGTAGATTTGCAAACTGATTTCGTAGAACTACGAACTCATTTCGTAGAACTAGGAGCTCATTTCGTAGATCTATGAACTCATTTCGTAGATCTTCGAACTCATTTCGTAGATCTAAGAACTCATTTCGTAGAACTACGAACTCAATTCGTAGGTCTCTAACTCATTTCGTAGAACTTCCGTAGATCTACGAACTCATTTCGTGGATCTACGAACTTATTTCGTGGATCTACGAACCTATTTCGTGGATCTACGAACTCATTTCGTAGATCTACGAACTCATTTCGTAGATCTAAGAACTCATTTCGAAGATTTACGAACTCATTTCGTAGATCTACGAAGTCATTTCGTAGCACTACGAACTCATTTCGTAGAACTACGAACTCATTTCGTAGAACTACGAACTTATTTCGTAGAACTACGAACTCATTAAGCAGAACTACGAACTTATTTCGTAGAACTTCGAACTCATTTCGTAGGTCTCTAACTCAATTCGTACAACTTCCGTAGATCTACGCACTCATTTCGTGGATCTACGAACTCATTTCGTAGATCTACGAACTCATTTCGTAGATTTACGAACTCATTTCGTAAAACTACGAACTCATTTCGTAGATCTACAAACTCATTTCGTAGATATCCGAACTCATTTCGTAAAACTTCGAACTCATTTCGTAGATCTACGAACTCATTTGGTAGATTTGCAAACTGATTTCGTAGAACTACGAACTCATTTCGTAGAACTAGGAGCTCATTTCGTAGATCTATGAACTCATTTCGTAGATCTTCGAACTCATTTCGTAGATCTAAGAACTCATTTCGTAGAACTACGAACTCAATTCGTAGGTCTCTAACTCATTTCGTAGAACTTCCGTAGATCTACGAACTCATTTCGTGGATCTACGAACTTATTTCGTGGATCTACGAACTTATTTCGTGGATCTACGAACTCATTTCGTAGATCTACGAACTCATTTCGTAGATCTAAGAACTCATTTCGTAGATTTACGAACTCATTTCGTAGATCTACGAACTCATTTCGTAGCACTACGAACTCATTTCGTAGAACTACGAACTCATTTCGTAGAACTACGAACTTATTTCGTAGAACTACGAACTCATTAAGCAGAACTACGAACTTATTTCGTAGAACTACGAACTCATTTCGTAGATCTAAGAACTCATTTCGTAGAACTACGAACTCATTTCGTAGGTCTCTAACTCATTTCGTACAACTTCCGTAGATCTACGCACTCATTTCGTGGATCTACGAACTCATTTCGTAGATCTACGAACTCATTTCGTAGATTTACGAACTCATTTCGTAAAACTACGAACTCATTTCGTAGATCTACGAACTCATTTCGTAGAACTGCAAACTCAATTCGTAGATCTACGAACTCATTTAGTAGAACTACGAACTCGTTTCGTAGAACTAATGAACTCATTTCGTAGAACTACGAACTCAATTCGTAGGTCTCTAACTCATTCCGTAGAACTTCCGTAGATCTACGAACTTATTTCGTGTATCTACGAACTCATTTCGTAGATCTACGAACTCATTTCGTAGATCTACGAACTCATTTCGTGGATCTACGAACTTATTTCGTGGATCTACGAACTTATTTCGTGGATCTACGAACTTATTTCGTGGATCTACGAACTTATTTCGTGGATCTACGAACTCATTTCGTAGATCTACGAACTCATTTCGTAGATCTAAGAACTCATTTCGTAGATTTACGAACTCATTTCGTAGATCTACGAAGTCATTTCGTAGCACTACGAACTCATTTCGTAGAACTACGAACTCATTTCGTAGAACTACGAACTTATTTCGTAGAACTACGAACTCATTAAGCAGAACTACGAACTTATTTCGTAGAACTACGAACTCATTTCGTAGATCTAAGAACTCATTTCGTAGAACTACGAACTCATTTCGTAGGTCTCTAACTCATTTCGTACAACTTCCGTAGATCTACGCACTCATTTCGTGGATCTACGAACTCATTTCGTAGATCTACGAACTCATTTCGTAGATTTACGAACTCATTTCGTAAAACTACGAACTCATTTCGTAGATCTACGAACTCATTTCGTAGATATCCGAACTCATTTCGTAAAACTTCGAACTCATTTCGTAGATCTACGAACTCATTTGGTAGATTTGCAAACTGATTTCGTAGAACTACGAACTCATTTCGTAGAACTAGGAGCTCATTTCGTAGATCTATGAACTCATTTCGTAGATCTTCGAACTCATTTCGTAGATCTAAGAACTCATTTCGTAGAACTACGAACTCAATTCGTAGGTCTCTAACTCATTTCGTAGAACTTCCGTAGATCTACGAACTCATTTCGTGGATCTACGAACTTATTTCGTGGATCTACGAACTTATTTCGTGGATCTACGAACTCATTTCGTAGATCTACGAACTCATTTCGTAGATCTAAGAACTCATTTCGTAGATTTACGAACTCATTTCGTAGATCTACGAACTCATTTCGTAGATTTACGAACTCATTTCGTAGATCTACGAAGTCATTTCGTAGCACTACGAACTCATTTCGTAGAACTACGAACTCATTTCGTAGAACTACGAACTTATTTCGTAGAACTACGAACTCATTAAGCAGAACTACGAACTTATTTCGTAGAACTTCGAACTCATTTCGTAGGTCTCTAACTCATTTCGTACAACTTCCGTAGATCTACGCACTCATTTCGTGGATCTACGAACTCATTTCGTAGATCTACGAACTCATTTCGTAGATTTACGAACTCATTTCGTAAAACTACGAACTCATTTCGTAGATCTACAAACTCATTTCGTAGATATCCGAACTCATTTCGTAAAACTTCGAACTCATTTCGTAGATCTACGAACTCATTTGGTAGATTTGCAAACTGATTTCGTAGAACTACGAACTCATTTCGTAGAACTAGGAGCTCATTTCGTAGATCTATGAACTCATTTCGTAGATCTTCGAACTCATTTCGTAGATCTAAGAACTCATTTCGTAGAACTACGAACTCAATTCGTAGGTCTCTAACTCATTTCGTAGAACTTCCGTAGATCTACGAACTCATTTCGTGGATCTACGAACTTATTTCGTGGATCTACGAACTTATTTCGTGGATCTACGAACTCATTTCGTAGATCTACGAACTCATTTCGTAGATCTAAGAACTCATTTCGTAGATTTACGAACTCATTTCGTAGATCTACGAACTCATTTCGTAGCACTACGAACTCATTTCGTAGAACTACGAACTCATTTCGTAGAACTACGAACTTATTTCGTAGAACTACGAACTCATTAAGCAGAACTACGAACTTATTTCGTAGAACTACGAACTCATTTCGTAGATCTAAGAACTCATTTCGTAGAACTACGAACTCATTTCGTAGGTCTCTAACTCATTTCGTACAACTTCCGTAGATCTACGCACTCATTTCGTGGATCTACGAACTCATTTCGTAGATCTACGAACTCATTTCGTAGATTTACGAACTCATTTCGTAAAACTACGAACTCATTTCGTAGATCTACGAACTCATTTCGTAGAACTACAAACTCAATTCGTAGATCTACGAACTCATTTAGTAGAACTACGAACTCGTTTCGTAGAACTAATGAACTCATTTCGTAGAACTACGAACTCAATTCGTAGGTCTCTAACTCATTCCGTAGAACTTCCGTAGATCTACGAACTTATTTCGTGTATCTACGAACTCATTTCGTAGATCTACGAACTCATTTCGTAGATCTACGAACTCATTTCGTGGATCTACGAACTTATTTCGTGGATCTACGAACTTATTTCGTGGATCTACGAACTTATTTCGTGGATCTACGAACTTATTTCGTGGATCTACGAACTCATTTCGTAGATCTACGAACTCATTTCGTAGATCTACGAACTCATTTCGTAGATCTAAGAACTCATTTCGTAGATTTACGAACTCATTTCGTAGAACTACGAACTTATTTCGTAGAACTACGAACTCATTTCGTAGAACTACGAACTCATTTCGTAGAACTACGAACTTATTTCGTAGAACTACGAACTCATTTAGCAGAACTACGAACTTATTTCGTAGAACTACGAACTCATTTCGTAGATCTAAGAACTCATTTCGTAGAACTACGAACTCATTTCGTAGGTCTCTAACTCATTTCGTACAACTTCCGTAGATCTACGCACTCATTTCGTGGATCTACGAACTCATTTCGTAGATCTACGAACTCATTTCGTAGATTTACGAACTCATTTCGTAAAACTACGAACTCATTTCGTAGATCTACGAACTCATTTCGTAGATATCCGAACTCATTTCGTAAAACTTCGAACTCATTTCGTAGATCTACGAACTCATTTGGTAGATTTGCAAACTGATTTCGTAGAACTACGAACTCATTTCGTAGAACTAGGAGCTCATTTCGTAGATCTATGAACTCATTTCGTAGATCTTCGAACTCATTTCGTAGATCTAAGAACTCATTTCGTAGAACTACGAACTCAATTCGTAGGTCTCTAACTCATTTCGTAGAACTTCCGTAGATCTACGAACTCATTTCGTGGATCTACGAACTTATTTCGTGGATCTACGAACTTATTTCGTGGATCTACGAACTCATTTCGTAGATCTACGAACTCATTTCGTAGATCTAAGAACTCATTTCGTAGATTTACGAACTCATTTCGTAGATCTACGAACTCATTTCGTAGCACTACGAACTCATTTCGTAGAACTACGAACTCATTTCGTAGAACTACGAACTTATTTCGTAGAACTACGAACTCATTTAGCAGAACTACGAACTTATTTCGTAGAACTACGAACTCATTTCGTAGATCTAAGAACTCATTTCGTAGAACTACGAACTCATTTCGTAGGTCTCTAACTCATTTCGTACAACTTCCGTAGATCTACGCACTCATTTCGTGGATCTACGAACTCATTTCGTAGATCTACGAACTCATTTCGTAGATTTACGAACTCATTTCGTAAAACTACGAACTCATTTCGTAGATCTACGAACTCATTTCGTAGATATCCGAACTCATTTCGTAAAACTTCGAACTCATTTCGTAGATCTACGAACTCATTTGGTAGATTTGCAAACTGATTTCGTAGAACTACGAACTCATTTCGTAGAACTAGGAGCTCATTTCGTAGATCTATGAACTCATTTCGTAGATCTTCGAACTCATTTCGTAGATCTAAGAACTCATTTCGTAGAACTACGAACTCAATTCGTAGGTCTCTAACTCATTTCGTAGAACTTTCGTAGTAGGGACTACAATGAGATTTTCCAATATTTGAATATGATATAGCAATAAGTTTATAAATGTGGTCCATTTAAAGCTGATTTCAAAAATATATAATGCTCGTAGGGTTCATCGTTCACATTGCGCTCTAATTCCGCACGGCGCCGCGCCCCAGAGCGCGCGCTCACATAGGGAAAGTGCGACATAGGGCGGCTAGATCAAAGCACTGATGACGTCATCGATAGTTAAATAATGAACATATTCGTTCATAATAGTACCACTAGGTTTTTTTTGACTGTAATCGATAAGTACTCGATGAATTACGTCTCTTATGTTAGCATTTTTCATTATTCACTTTGAGCGATGGCGGCTAGATCAAAGAAATATGACGTCATCGTATCACTTTTTACCGACTTTAACTACTTTACAGGGTACATGATCCCATAAATCAGATACCGTTAGTATCAGCGCGAAATGGCGAATCGTTCTATGCTAATTAGAGCACGTCATGTGTCCAGTGAGAAAACGTTACATGATTTCGCCGGGCTTTCTGCAACTCACGTTGTGGTTCCTACTTCCGTAGATCTACGAACTCATTTCGTGGATCTACGAACTTGTTTCGTGGATCTACGAACTTATTTCGTGGATCTACGAACTCATTTCGTAGATCTACGAACTCATTTCGTAGATCTACGAACTCATTTCGTAGATCTACGAACTCATTTCGTAGAACTACGAACTCATTTCGTAGATCTACGAACTCATCTCGTAGAACTACGAACTAATTTCGTAGAACTACGATCTCATTTCGTAGAACTACAAACTCAATTCGTAGATCTACGAACTCATTTAGTAGAACTACGAACTCATTTCGTAGAACTAATGAACTCATTTCGTAGAACTACGAACTCAATTCGTAGGTCTCTAACTCATTCCGTAGAACTTCCGTAGATCTACGAACTCATTTCGTGTATCTACGAACTCATTTCGTAGATCTACGAACTCATTTCGTAGAACTACGAACTCATTTCGTAGATCTACGAACTCTTTTCGTGAATCTACGAACTCATTTCGTAGATCTACGAACTCATTTCGTAGCTCTAAGAACTCATTTCGTAGATCTACGAACTCATTTCGTAGATCTACGAACTCATTTCGTAGAACTACGAACTCATTTCGTAGAACGTAGTTCTACGAACTCTTTTCGTGGATCTACGAACTTGTTTCGTGGATCTACGAACCTATTTCGTGGATCTACGAACTACAAACTCAATTCGTAGATCTACGAACGTTCGTAGTTCTACGAAATGAGTTCGTAGATCTACGAAATGAGTTCGTAGTTCTACGAAATGAGTTCGTAGATCTACGAACTCATTTCGTGTATCTACGAACTCATTTCGTAGATCTACGAACTCATTTCGTAGAACTACGAACTCATTTCGTAGATCTACGAACTCTTTTCGTGAATCTACGAACTCATTTCGTAGATCTACGAACTCATTTCGTAGCTCTAAGAACTCATTTCGTAGATCTACGAACTCATTTCGTAGATCTACGAACTCATTTCGTAGAACTACGAACTCATTTCGTAGAACGTAGATCTACGAACTCTTTTCGTGAATCTACGAACTCATTTCGTAGATCTACGAACTCATTTCGTAGATCTAAGAACTCATTTCGTAGATCTACGAACTCATTTCGTAGATCTACGAACTCATTTCGTAGAACTACGAACTCATTTCGTAGAACTACGAACTCATTTCGTAGAACAAAGAACTCATTTCGTAGAACTACGAACTCATTTCGTAGATCTACGAACTCATTTCGTAGATCTACGAACTCATTTCGAAGATCTACGAACTCATTTCGTAGAACAAAGAACTCATTTCGTAGAACAAAGAACTCATTTCGTAGAACTACGAACTCATCTCGTAGATCTACGAACTCATTTCGTAGATCTACGAACTCATTTCGTAGAACAAAGAACTCATTTCGTAGAACTACAAACTCAATTCGTAGATCTACGAACTCATTTAGTAGAACTACGAACTCATTTCGTAGAACTAATGAACTCATTTCGTAGAACTACGAACTCAATTCGTAGGTCTCTAACTCATTCCGTAGAACTTCCGTAGATCTACGAACTCATTTCGTGTATCTACGAACTCATTTCGTAGATCTACGAACTCATTTCGTAGAACTACGAACTCATTTCGTAGATCTACGAACTCTTTTCGTGAATCTACGAACTCATTTCGTAGATCTACGAACTCATTTCGTAGCTCTAAGAACTCATTTCGTAGATCTACGAACTCATTTCGTAGATCTACGAACTCATTTCGTAGAACTACGAACTCATTTCGTAGAACGTAGTTCTACGAACTCTTTTCGTGGATCTACGAACTTGTTTCGTGGATCTACGAACCTATTTCGTGGATCTACGAACTACAAACTCAATTCGTAGATCTACGAACGTTCGTAGTTCTACGAAATGAGTTCGTAGATCTACGAAATGAGTTCGTAGTTCTACGAAATGAGTTCGTAGATCTACGAACTCATTTCGTGTATCTACGAACTCATTTCGTAGATCTACGAACTCATTTCGTAGAACTACGAACTCATTTCGTAGATCTACGAACTCTTTTCGTGAATCTACGAACTCATTTCGTAGATCTACGAACTCATTTCGTAGCTCTAAGAACTCATTTCGTAGATCTACGAACTCATTTCGTAGATCTACGAACTCATTTCGTAGAACTACGAACTCATTTCGTAGAACGTAGATCTACGAACTCTTTTCGTGAATCTACGAACTCATTTCGTAGATCTACGAACTCATTTCGTAGATCTAAGAACTCATTTCGTAGATCTACGAACTCATTTCGTAGATCTACGAACTCATTTCGTAGAACTACGAACTCATTTCGTAGAACTACGAACTCATTTCGTAGAACAAAGAACTCATTTCGTAGAACTACGAACTCATTTCGTAGATCTACGAACTCATTTCGTAGATCTACGAACTCATTTCGAAGATCTACGAACTCATTTCGTAGAACAAAGAACTCATTTCGTAGAACAAAGAACTCATTTCGTAGAACTACGAACTCATCTCGTAGATCTACGAACTCATTTCGTAGATCTACGAACTCATTTCGTAGAACAAAGAACTCATTTCGTAGAACTACGAACTCATTTCGTAGAACTACGAGCTCATTTCGTACATCTATGAACTCATTTCGTAGATCTATGAACTCATTATGTAGATCTAAGAACTCATTTCGTAGAACTACGAACTCATTTCGTAGAACTACGAACTCATTTCGTAGAACTACGAACTCATTTCGTAGAACTACGAACTCATTTCGTAGATCTACGAACTCATTTCGTAGATCTACGAACTCATTTCGTAGATCTACGAACTCATTTCGTAGAACAAAGAACTCATTTCGTAGAACAAAGAACTGATTTCGTAGAACTACGAACTCATTTCGTAGATCTAAGAACTCAAACTCATTTCGTAGATCTACGAACTCATTTCGTAGAACAAAGAACTCATTTCGTAGAACTTCCGTAGATCTACGAACTCATTTCGTAGAACTACGAACTCATTTCGTAGAACAAAGAACTCATTTCGTAGAACTACGAACTCATTTCGTAGAACTACGAGCTCATTTCGTAGATCTATGAACTCATTTCATAGATCTATGAACGAACTCATTTCGTAGAACAAAGAACTCATTTCGTAGAACAAAGAACTCATTTCGTAGAACTACGAACTCATTTCGTAGATCTAAGAACTCAAACTCATTTCGTAGATCTACGAACTCATTTCGTAGAACAAAGAACTCATTTCGTAGAACTTCCGTAGATCTACGAACTCATTTCGTAGAACTACGAACTCATTTCGTAGAACAAAGAACTCATTTCGTAGAACTACGAACTCATTTCGTAGAACTACGAGCTCATTTCGTAGATCTATGAACTCATTTCATAGATCTATGAACTCATTTCGTAGATCTAAGAACTCATTTCGTAGATTTTCCAGTTCATTTCGTAGAACTACGAGCTCAAATCGTAATCGTAGGTCTCTAACTCATTTCGTAGAACTTCCGTAGATCTACGAACTCATTTCGTAGATCTACGAACTCATTTCGTAGATCTACGAACTCATTTCGTAGATCTACGAACTCATTTCGTAGAACAAAGAACTCATTTCGTAGAACTACGAACTCATTTCGTAGATTTGCAATCTTATTTCGTAGAACTACGAACTTATTTCGTAGATTTGCAATCTCATTTCGTAGATCTATGAACTCATTCCGTAGAACTTCCGTAGATCTACGAACTCATTTCGTAGATCTACGAACTCATTTCGTAGAACTACGAACTCATTTCGTAGAACTACGAACTCATTTCGTAGAACTACGAACTCATTTCGTAGAACTACGAACTCATTTCGTAGATCTACGAACTCATTTCGTAGATCTACGAACTCATTTCGTAGAACAAAGAACTCATTTCGTAGAACAAAGAACTCATTTCGTAGAACTACGAACTCATTTCGTAGATCTACGAAATGAGTTGAACTCATTTCGTAGATCTAAGAACTCAAACTCATTTCGTAGATCTACGAACTCATTTCGTAGAACAAATAACTCATTTCGTAGAACTACGAACTCATTTCGTAGAACTACGAACTCATTTCGTAGATCTATGAACTCATTTCGTAGATCTACGAACTCATTTCGTAGAACAAAGAACTCATTTCGTAGAACAAAGAACTCATTTCGTAGAACTACGAGCTCATTTCGTACATCTATGAACTCATTTCGTAGATCTATGAACTCATTTCGTAGATCTAAGAACTCATTTCGTAGAACTACGAACTCATTTCGTAGAACTACGAACTCATTTCGTAGAACAAAGAACTCATTTCGTAGAACTACGAACTCATTTCGTAGATCTACGAACTCATTTCGTAGATCTACGAACTCATTTCGAAGATCTACGAACTCATTTCGTAGAACAAAGAACTCATTTCGTAGAACAAAGAACTCATTTCGTAGAACTACGAACTCATCTCGTAGATCTACGAACTCATTTCGTAGATCTACGAACTCATTTCGTAGAACAAAGAACTCATTTCGTAGAACTACGAACTCATTTCGTAGAACTACGAGCTCATTTCGTACATCTATGAACTCATTTCGTAGATCTATGAACTCATTTCGTAGATCTAAGAACTCATTTCGTAGAACTACGAACTCATTTCGTAGAACAGTGACGAGCGGAAGCGCCAGCTCATGCAAATAGCGATAAAACAAACGAGCTGCTGCCAGTGACGAGCGGAAGGGTGTGCGAGGAACAGAGGCTTGTATGTGTTTGTGAGAACTAGCAGCTAGACAAGAACACGTAAGAGAAGAGAGTTTATGATAGAGAATATGAGAACCGATCAATACAATTAGAGCACCAACAATCACAAGTCACACTTGACATGATGAGTACATGAGTACCGTGTCTAAACGAGTGGGCTCAATGACTACTGAATGGGTCGGGTGAGACCCTTAAATACTGGTCTGCTGGGGGCGGGTCGATCTACCCGGTTGATACGCAGTCTGGGTGATAGCACATGGAATGGAGAGAGTACATGACGAGGCAATGGGGGCCAACGGATGGGGTGTGTTGGTAGATCAGGGGCGGATGGGCCAATCACTGATGTAGAGGGGCGGGGCGCTGGATCTAGCGGGCACGCCCTAATGTCCTGGGGCTGCCGGGTTACTGTAGCTCGGATGAGTGACGGCGTGCGAGAGAGGCGAGCACGGCGGCGTCGCGGCAGCTCCCGTCTTCCATGGCTCCATCTCGGCTCTGCTCTTCTCGGTCTCGGTTGGTGTAGTTCCCACCTGGAATAGCCACTCTTTGGTCCCTTTCACTCCCAGGCACTACGTACGTAGGGCTGGTACCGCGCCTCTGTCGGTACCGCGCCTCTGTCGTTACCGCACCTCTGTCGGTTAAGAAGCCCTGTTGTCCCAGCCTACAAGACGAGTGCACACATAGTGAACCTCACACTATGTGACAGAACTACGAACTCATTTCGTAGAACTACGAACTCATTTCGTAGAACAAAGAACTCATTTCGTAGAACTACGAACTCATTTCGTAGATCTACGAACTCATTTCGTAGATCTACGAACTCATTTCGTAGATCTACGAACTCATTTCGTAGAACAAAGAACTCATTTCGTAGAACAAAGAACTCATTTCGTAGAACTACGAACTCATTTCGTAGATCTAAGAACTCAAACTCATTTCGTAGATCTACGAACTCATTTCGTAGAACAAAGAACTCATTTCGTAGAACTTCTGTAGATCTACGAACTCATTTCGTAAAACTACGAACTCATTTCGTAGAACAAAGAACTCATTTCGTAGAACTACGAACTCATTTCGTAGAACTACGAGCTCCTTTCGTAGATCTATGAACTCATTTCATAGATCTATGAACTCATTTCGTAGATCTAAGAACTCATTTCGTAGATTTTCCAGTTCATTTCGTAGAACTACGAGCTCAAATCGTAGGTCTCTAACTCATTTCGTAGAACTTCCGTAGATCTACGAACTCATTTCGTAGATCTACGAACTCATTTCGTAGAACTACGAACTCATTTCGTAGAACTACGAACTCATTTCGTAGAACTACGAACTCATTTCGTAGAACTACGAACTCATTTCGTAGAACTACGAACTCATTTCGTAGATCTATGAACTCATTTCGTAGATCTACGAACTCATTTCGTAGAACAAAGAACTCATTTCGTAGAACAAAGAACTCATTTCGTAGAACTACGAACTCATTTCGTAGATCTACGAAATGAGTTGAACTCATTTCGTAGATCTAAGAACTCAAACTCATTTCGTAGATCTACGAACTCATTTCGTAGAACAAATAACTCATTTCGTAGAACTACGAACTCATTTCGTAGAACTACGAGCTCATTTCGTAGATCTATGAACTCATTTCGTAGATCTACGAACTCATTTCGTAGAACAAAGAACTCATTTCGTAGAACAAAGAACTCATTTCGTAGAACTACGAACTCATCTCGTAGATCTACGAACTCATTTCGTAGATCTACGAACTCATTTCGTAGAACAAAGAACTCATTTCGTAGAACTACGAACTCATTTCGTAGATCTACGAACTCATTTCGTAGATCTACGAACTCATTTCGTAGATCTACGAACTCATTTCGTAGATCTACGAATCATTTCGTAGATCTACGAACTCATTTCGTAGAACAAAGAACTCATTTCGTAGAACAAAGAACTCATTTCGTAGAACTACGAACTCATCTCGTAGATCTACGAACTCATTTCGTAGATCTACGAACTCATTTCGTAGAACAAAGAACTCATTTCGTAGAACTACGAACTCATTTCGTAGAACTACGAGCTCATTTCGTACATCTATGAACTCATTTCGTAGATCTATGAACTCATTTCGTAGATCTAAGAACTCATTTCGTAGAACTACGAACTCATTTCGTAGAACTACGAACTCATTTCGTAGAACAAAGAACTCATTTCGTAGAACTACGAACTCATTTCGTAGATCTACGAACTCATTTCGTAGATCTACGAACTCATTTCGTAGATCTACGAACTCATTTCGTAGAACAAAGAACTCATTTCGTAGAACAAAGAACTCATTTCGTAGAACAAATAACTCATTTCGTAGAACTACGAACTCATTTCGTAGATCTACGAACTCATTTCGTAGAACAAAGAACTCATTTCGTAGAACTACGAACTCATTTCGTAGAACTACGAGCTCATTTCGTACATCTATGAACTCATTTCGTAGATCTATGAACTCATTTCGTAGATCTAAGAACTCATTTCGTAGAACTACGAACTCATTTCGTAGAACTACGAACTCATTTCGTAGAACTACGAACTCATTTCGTAGATCTACGAACTCATTTCGTAGATCTACGAACTCATTTCGTAGATCTACGAACTCATTTCGTAGAACAAAGAACTCATTTCGTAGAACAAAGAACTCATTTCGTAGAACTACGAACTCATCTCGTAGATCTACGAACTCAATTCGTAGATCTACGAACTCATTTCGTAGAACAAAGAACTCATTTCGTAGAACTACGAACTCATTTCGTAGAACTACGAGCTCATTTCGTACATCTATGAACTCATTTCGTAGATCTATGAACTCATTTCGTAGATCTAAGAACTCATTTCGTAGAACTACGAACTCATTTCGTAGAACTACGAACTCATTTCGTAGAACTACGAACTCATTTCGTAGAACAAAGAACTCATTTCGTAGAACTACGAACTCATTTCGTAGATCTACGAACTCATTTCGTAGAACAAAGAACTCATTTCGTAGAACTACGAACTCATCTCGTAGATCTACGAACTCATTTCGTAGATCTACGAACTCATTTCGTAGAACAAAGAACTCATTTCGTAGAACTACGAACTCATTTCGTAGAACTACGAGCTCATTTCGTACATCTATGAACTCATTTCGTAGATCTATGAACTCATTTCGTAGATCTAAGAACTCATTTCGTAGAACTACGAACTCATTTCGTAGAACTACGAACTCATTTCGTAGAACTACGAACTCATTTCGTAGAACAAAGAACTCATTTCGTAGAACTACGAACTCATTTCGTAGATCTACGAACTCATTTCGTAGATCTACGAACTCATTTCGTAGATCTACGAACTCATTTCGTAGAACAAAGAACTCATTTCGTAGAACAAAGAACTCATTTCGTAGAACTACGAACTCATTTCGTAGATCTACGAAATGAGTTGAACTCATTTCGTAGATCTAAGAACTCAAACTCATTTCGTAGAACTACGAGCTCATTTCGTAGATCTATGAACTCATTTCGTAGATCTATGAACTCATTTCGTAGATCTAAGAACTCATTTCGTAGATTTTCCAGTTCATTTCGTAGAACTACGAGCTCAAATCGTAGGTCTCTAACTCATTTCGTAGAACTTCCGTAGATCTACGAACTCATTTCGTAGAACAAAGAACTCATTTCGTAGAACAAAGAACTCATTTCGTAGAACTACGAACTCATTTCGTAGATCTAGGAACTCATTTCGTAGATTTGCAATCTTATTTCGTAGAACTACGAACTCATTTCGTAGATTTGCAATCTCATTTCGTAGATCTATGAACTCATTTCGTAGAACTTCCGTAGATCTACGAACTCATTTCGTAGATCTACGAACTCATTTCGTAGAACTACGAACTCATTTCGTAGAACTACGAACTCATTTCGTAGAACTACGAACTCATTTCGTAGAACTACGAACTCATTTCGTAGATCTACGAACTCATTTCGTAGATCTACGAACTCATTTCGTAGATCTACGAACTCATTTCGTAGAACAAAGAACTCATTTCGTAGAACAAAGAACTCATTTCGTAGAACTACGAACTCATTTCGTAGATCTACGAACTCATTTCGTAGATCTAAGAACTCATTTCGTAGAACTACGAACTCATTTCGTAGAACTACGAACTCATTTCGTAGAACTACGAACTCATTTCGTAGAACAAAGAACTCATTTCGTAGAACTACGAACTCATTTCGTAGATCTACGAACTCATTTCGTAGATCTACGAACTCATTTCGTAGATCTACGAACTCATTTCGTAGAACAAAGAACTCATTTCGTAGAACAAAGAACTCATTTCGTAGAACAAAGAACTCATTTCGTAGAACTACGAGCTCATTTCGTACATCTATGAACTCATTTCGTAGATATATGAACTCATTTCGTAGATCTAAGAACTCATTTCGTAGATTTTCCAGTTCATTTCGTAGAACTACGAGCTCAAATCGTAGGTCTCTAACTCATTTCGTAGAACTTCCGTAGATCTACGAACTCATTTCGTAGATCTACGAACTCATTTCGTAGAACAAAGAACTCATTTCGTAGAACTACGAACTCATTTCGTAGAACTACGAACTCATTTCGTAGATCTACGAACTCATTTCGTAGAACAAAGAACTCATTTCGTAGAACTACGAACTCATTTCGTAGAACTACGAGCTCATTTCGTAGATCTATGAACTCATTTCGTAGATCTATGAACTCATTTCGTAGATCTAAGAACTCATTTCGTAGATTTTCCAGTTCATTTCGTAGAACTACGACCTCAAATCGTAGGTCTCTAACTCATTTCGTAGAACTTCCGTAGATCTACGAACTCATTTCGTAGATTTGCAATCTCATTTCGTAGAACTACGAACTCATTTCGTAGATCTATGAACTCTATTCGTAGATCTATGAACTCATTTCGTAGATCTACGAACTCATTTCGTAGAACTACGAACTCATTTCGTAGAACTACGAACTCTTTTCGTAGAACAAAGAACTCATTTCGTAGAACTACGAACTCATTTCGTAGATCTACGAACTCATTTCGTAGATCTACGAACTCATTTCGTAGATCTACGAACTCATTTCGTAAAACAAAGAACTCATTTCGTAGAACAAAGAACTCATTTCGTAGAACAAAGAACTCATTTCGTAGAACTACGAACTCATTTCGTAGAACTACGAACTCATTTCGTAGAACTACGAACTCATTTCGTAGAACTACGAATTCATTTCGTAGATCTAGGAACTCATTTCGTAGATATACGAACTCATTTCGTAGAACTACGAACTCATTTCGTAGAACTACGAACTCATTTCGTACTACGAACTCATTTCGTAGAACTACGAGCTCATTTCGTAGATCTATGAACTCATTTCGTAGATCTATGAACTCATTTCGTAGATCTACGAACTCATTTCGTAGATTTGCAATCTCATTTCGTAGAACTACCAGATTAATTATGGTCACGTCCTAAAACGTTAACGGATAACTTTATTAAAATATTCATCGTGATCCCTTTGTGTGAGAGATGTGTCATTTCTTTTTGTGATTCGTGAATTACATAATTGTCAAAATGTGCTACATGATTCAAGATAAATATTCTTAGACTCAGCCGAACAAGCTCAATCACTTAGAGTACCATTGCAGGTGCAGGCGATAGGCAGACACCGGGTGTTCCTTTGTTTTCACGTAGTCGTTTCATCATGCTACTTAATAGTTTAGCGCCGCATCCGTATCGCGCACGTCGTAGTTCTTTTCGCTTGCTATAAGTACTTTTTCTACCGGCAGCGAGGACATGCGGGCAAGGTCCGCGTTGACCAACCCAACCACCTACATGGCGCGCAGCAAACATAGGTGGGCCGGACATATACAAAGGACAACGGACGGGCGATGGACACGGGCGACTACCGATTGAAGGCCGCGCAACGTCGCTCGAGAACCCGGACGGCCGCCAACCCGCTGGGCAGATTCTGTTCGCAATGCGCAATAATACAAAAACTGTTCTATGGGCGCAGGAACTACTACAAATGGGCAACTGCAGCTCGAGACCGTTCACTGTGGCGAAAGATGGGCTCCGCGCTTGCAAGCTGAAGGAGCATTCAAGTATTCAAGTAAGTATATAAGTATTTTTTAAACTAATTTTATTATTAATCTTATCATTGAATAATTACAGAGTATCATTTTGAAAGAGTCAAATCCCACTGGCAACCGTGGAATGAACTGGAAGGCAAGCGGAACTTGGATGGATGGACCGAAGCTGGGTGTGGATATGTGAGTGTTCTCCTGATTACTATGTATTATGTAGTTCCACACTGTCTATATTTAGGTTCCGGTGTTCGGCGGTTGTGTTTGACGGACAAATCTTTTGCGCGTCCAGGTAAACAGTTGAATGTTTTTTCTGGGTTGTTCACTTGTCTTACAACTGTATGTAGATGCTGGTTGATGGTGAGTGGAAGCCTCTGCCGTCTCTCGAATACGAGCGATCCGACTGCGGAGTGGTTGTTCTGGACAATGTGAGTAAAGGTGTTGATGGGATGCGCTGATTATGACTGATTACAGGTGATGTATGTGATTGGCGGATTTAGAGCGAGGCAATCAGTGGAGATGCTCCCACGAGGAGGAGAAGTGAAGAGAGAAGGGTGGAGAAAGTACTACGAACCAACACATAATTAGTTTTTTTTTCTTTCAATTTGATGCATTTTTTCAGTACATACGCTTTGTTATTGATGATACAACATTTGGATAATTGTATTCAATCTGTATCATTGAACATTCACATTATAAAAATCATAAAAAAAAAATGGATGGAAACTCCATTGTAGTAAATTTATCAACATCAAGTTCGAATATTCTATGTCTTGAAAAACAACCATTTCAGTCGCTGCAGAGCATATAACTCGTATAGTCACAGTCGAACTCTTACTGGCTCGTCAAACGCGCGACATTTCACAGGGGGCGGAGTCACAGGGGGCGGGGTTAGCTGTTAGCATCAATAACACAACGAATAGGCACACGGGAAAAACGCGAACGAGAAGACCCGTAGATACAATAAAAAGTGACGCTCGAGTGAGAAATATAATACTAGAAACATGCGGCGTAATCGATCGATAAGCGATCGATACGCAAACGTCAACAGTCGCTTTCGTCGTCGAAATTCCAGTCAGGACAGTCGTCGGTCTCATCTGGCATGCGGATAGTGACGTGCTTCGAAGTGCGAGACCTAGAAGAATTCATTTCTCTCTCCCTCTCTCCCTCTCTCTCTCTCTCCTCACTTCGGTCTCTCTCTCTCTCTCTCTCTCTCTCTCTCTCTCTCTCTCTCGCAGTTGCGCTCGTACGCTGCCACTGGGCGGTTGGTTGACCCAGGCAGTAATTATGCGCGCACCCGGGCGTTGTTCTGTGACTAGTGTTGTGTTTGGATTGAGTACTATGATTCTGATTGGATATCTACTTATCACTGTTCTCTATCACGTTGCTGATCCCATCCAGCATGTGCCTGATTTCGAGCGTTCGTGTGTTCCCCATGTGTTCACTGCTCGGCTTTCCTCTCACGCACTTGTTGCGCTATGCTCGTCAAAAGACCTTCGTAAGTCAGACTCTGTCAGTGGTTCTGCAAAGGCAATGTCTACTTCTTCCGATCTGTTTGTGTTGTGCATTGGTTCGTGCGTGGGTATTTCCGGTGGCGTGTGTCTCGGCCCAAGCCGGACGGCGTCCTCTCGGCCCCGCTTATTGATTGGTGACACATCGCATTTCGATCTGCGAGATATCGATTATCGTATCGCATTTGGTGGTGTATGTTTTACGCGATTGGGTGTGACTGTGATTGCCCGGGATTGTGGATGTCTCACTGGTCCCCTCCAGTGTTCCCCTTTCCTCCTCTCATGGTCCGCTACGATTTGTATTGACTGCCCCCGCGAGAACGAGATCACCGGTCGAAAGACTGATACAGTTATCCCCCCTCTGGTGTATGAGGTATATATAGTTGACCCCCCTCTGGTGTATGAGGTATATACAGTTGACCCCCCTCTGGTGTATGAGGTATATACAGTTGTCCCCCCTCTGGTGTATGAGGTATATACAGTTGTCCCCCCTCTGGTGTATGAGGAATATACAGTTGTCCCCCCTCTGGTGTATGAGGAATATACTAATTTCCCCCCTCTGGTGTATGAGGAAACGAAATTCGATCCACCTCTGATAAAGGAGGCAAAAGGATATGATTGGATAACATTGACTGCGAGCCAATGGCTACAGTACATTTATCTATTCTGCAATGATCTGATTGTGAGACTAGTGGTTGGAGTGATTTACCCTCCACTGGTCCAAGTGATATCTGATATCAGCGTGATTTGCGCTGAGATTGATGAAATGGTATTTGAGAAAGACATATTCACGCCCGAACAGAACGACGTCGATTCTAAACGAGTCGGTGTGAATCGTGCTGGCTCGATTCTGTCTCTTATTCTAGCCTCTATTCTGTGGAGCCAGGAATGGATGCAGAAAAGCGAACGATTGACAAGAAGATTGAGGGTGAAAACCCGGAGGCATTTGCAAAAGATGCAGGAAATCCTGCACCAGATTCAGCATAGACCAGTTTACAGTGATCCACTTCTATTCTATGGTGGTGGCGATGAAATGATAACAGATGATACCGTATTCGATACGGTAACCAAAAGAGTGAGAATGCTCGCCCCACTCGCAGCCAAAGTGAAATGCGGTGGGTGCAATTGCGTACTGATGGGTGATGCGAGAGTGTACGCGATGGGACGACACTATCAAAAGAATGCGAAGAAAGCGTATCCCTGTCCATGGAGAGAACAAATGGACTTGGAGCCGGGAACAAAAATTAAAATGTACATGGAATTCGTGTGCAGAGTGTGCAATGAAGTTTTTGACACAGTTGGAAATGCAACTGTACATGCGAAGAAAGAACATCCAGAAATGGAACAGTTTGAGAAGAGTCAGGAAAAAATGCGAAAAGAAAAGATGGGAAAAAGACACGCTGCCTACGCAGAGAGAAGAAAACAGAGTTCACAGTGCGATGATGAGACAGAGACTAGTCAGTCAGCTGATCCACCATCACAGACAGAATCGATTGCCCCCTCGCAGTCAGTGAGTGGAGGCAACGGCCGAAAAAGAAAGAGAGTGGATGGCAGTGCACAGACGAAGAGAGTGCGCACTGAACCACTGGAAATAATCGATAGATCGATGAATGAGGCAGAGACGCAGAGTGAACCAGGCAATGATGCTGCGGATCACTCAAGAGCCGATGTAGTAAGAGAGAACGAGAATGGAGAGGAAAGGCCGCATGCGAGCCGCGATACCGCTTTGATAAGAGAAAGCGAGGAGATGAGTGGAATAGAGTCCAGCCAGCTGTCAGCTGGTGTGACTGTGCGAGAAGAGAGATCGCAGTCTGATCTACCAACGTCCGAGGAGGCGAGTCAAGACGGACCGGTCGAACAATACCAATCAATGGAATCGATAACTGAAAGTGGAGATGAGCACGTAGATGCGAGTTCGTCAATGGAAGACGAGCCGGCGATGCAAGGAAATGATGAATTCGAAGAATATCGAGTGCAAAGTGAGCTGACCAGGTCGGCGATGGCCTGTCTCAATCACAGTGAGGGTACAAATTCGCGGATGAGCAATCAAGCAATCCATGCCTACCTCATATCGAGATACCGTAATACGAGCGCCTACGTGATGAACCCCGCTATCGTGCGTGGAGTGATATGGAAATACAAAGGAAGCGAGATCGCACTGTGTAACGCAATGCGAGACGCAAGGTACAGTAAAGTGGTGCTACCGTACCACTACAACAATCACTGGATGCTGGTTGTGGCTGATAAGTCTCACAGCACGACTACCGTATACGATCCTAGACAATGTAACTCGATCGATAATCGATCGATTGATAAACTGGAGCGCCTGTTTGGCAGCGAGATACAGTATGCCGAGCCTGCCACCTACAGTAGGCAAGAGAGAATGGAAATGAATTGTGGGCTGAGAATTGTGATGATTCTCGAACAATTAATCGATAATCGACCGCTTTTTCACTCGATTGGAGAGTTAGAACAGCTGAGAGTGAGAATGAGAACAACGATTCATAATGAGAGAACGAGTCAGATACCGAAACTCATGGATATTGACTTGTCCCACATGCAGGTGAACCCCATGCCACTTCCAGTGAAGGGGAGTTGGCTGGAGAAGCTAAATCAGACGACCTCGTTCGAACAGGTCGAGTATGTAGCTGATCAGTTCGTGAAATTTGCATACCTTAAGAGGAAAGAGAGACACGCGGAAGCGTGTAAACTGTTGGAGGATGAGTTGCCGTCATGCGAAGCTCTCGCTGATCGGACAATACAACCAAAACAAAACAAAAAGAGGCAAGGCTGCGCTCCTAGGAAGCAGAACGATTTGAGGATACTGTATAAGGAAAACAAAGCACATGCGGTGAAACGTATTCTCGGCGAAGAGTCGAAAGATTGCGAAATTGGAATCAACAAAGTGGAAAGTTATTTCCGAAAGACGACTACGGTCGCGCCATGTGATTACGATGCTGTGAGGCGGCTAGCCGCCAATCTACCCAAGTTGAACATCTCCGGCTCATTGTTGAGGCGGTTCGGACAAAACGAAGTGATGACTGTCTTGAAAAATAAGCCTAATACGGCGCCGGGACCGGATGGCACTATGTATAGTGACCTTATTCTGGCCGATCCTGAAGGACTGTTCATTACTGAATTGTTCAATCGATGCATGCGAGAACAGCGCATCCCGAAAAGCTGGAAAGAAACGAATACGTCTCTCATCTACAAGAAGGGAGACGAGATGGATATTGAAAACTGGCGACCGATCAGTCTTATGAATGTTCTGTACAAAGTGTACACGGGTCTCTTGACAAAGAGAATGTGCGCGATTAAAGGAATGATTAGTGATTGCCAGAAGGGCTTCACGAATAGAGAAGGTACATTGGAGAACATTGCTCTTCTCCGAACACCGATTCAGCATGTCAAAGCGATAAAAGGTGACATCTGTGTATCATGGCTCGACCTTGCCAATGCTTTTGGCAGCGTGCCACACATAGCGATACTCGAGGCCCTCAGGGCTCTTGGCTTTCCGCCCGAATTTCGACACATCATTGCGGACTTGTACGATGGAGCATCATTCCGCGTAAATACAAAGCACGATCAAACTAAAAGCATATCAATGAATGCAGGTGTGAAACAGGGTGACCCAATCTCACCTATCTTGTTCAATATTGTGCTGGAAATGATCATTCGAGCACATCTAAAGAGAGTGAAACCTATGGAAATCCTTGGACAGAGGTTTTCACTGCTGGCTTTTGCTGATGACATGGCTGTGATCACGAAGAATCATTCGGACATGCAATATCAGCTTGAGAGAATGGCAGCTGACGCAAACCAGATCAATCTGATATTCAAGCCACGCAAGTGCGGCACACTCACTATCCAAAAAGGGAGGGTGATTACGAAAGAAACAAAGATGTATGACCAGTGCATTACTGTACTCGGTGAATCAGACAGTTACAAGTATCTAGGTGTCAATGTCGGTTTCCGCGATATAATCGAACCGACTGAATCACTCGAGCACATGAAAATCGAAATGAGGAAGCTGGCAGCAGCCAGAGGCTCGCTCAGTGGCGATCAGCTGAGAGACGCAATCAAGACATTTGTGATTTCGCGCCTATACTATTTTGCGATGAATGACAAGTTGGCAATGAGCAGCATTGATGAGCTGGAAAGGACGCTCGCAACAACTGTTGCCCACATACAGAATGTGAAGGGTGGAGTGCCGAAGCCGTACTTGTACTGCTCGAAAGGCTACCATATGCAACATCCGAAAGACATCATGTATACTGGTAATATAAACACGACAATGAAGCTGTTGTGGTCGGACGATGACTATATAAAGAATGTGTTTTGGAATCTTCTGGAATACATTTCAGTAACTTGGATTGGAGTGCAAGAGGCAATCACGCTTGATAAGAAAGAGATGTGTGCACGCTATTTGAATGATGAGCAGTTGGGATACCGTATCGGGTCATACGGTAGCCGGACAAATGTGATGCGCAACTGCCGAGAGGCGGTGCGACACTTCAGAAAGACAATGCACGTTTTCGATGTGAAATGTGTGAATGGTGAGCTGGTGGTTGAAATGCAAGCAACCCCAGCCAGCAAAAAATCGATAACCGATAGGAAGATGAAACATCTCCTCAAACGGAGAATCACGTGTGCGCTGGACGAGTGCAACATTGAGAGAATGAGTACCGAATATTCGATGATCGGAAACAATTTTGACATGTTTGTGCAAGACAATCGAAATGTGAAAATTCTGCGAGGCAAATTGCCGCAGGCAGTAACTGAGAGTGCGATTGAGTGGAGACACCGAGCATTGCTCGATAATCTTCCTCTGAAAGGATCGAGATTCAATTCGAAGAATGCAGAATCAGACAAGATGTGCTCTGTGTGCAACGAGAGAAAGATTGAGACGCTTGCTCACGTGCTCAATGGGTGTGAAGCTCATTTGAAAACGGGAGTGACGGACAGGCATAACAACATTCAAGACATAATAGTGGCTGCTGCGGAAAAGAGCGCAGTGAATCAAAATGCTTGGATTGAGACTGATACGCGCAATGCGATAGATGGAGGAAACCTCCGCCCTGACATTGTGCTAAAAAGAGAGAGTGAAAAAGAAGTGGTGATAGTGGATGTGCGTGTTTCTTTTGGAAAGGGAATCGAGTCATTCCACAACGCCGCTGCTGATAAGATCGATAAGTACACTGGTATTGCTGAAACATATAAAGGGTTGGGATACAAAGTGTCTCTTCACCCTTTCCTTGTCAGTTCTCTCGGTGACTATTGGAAAGAGAATGATAGTGCGATGAAAGCTCTTGGAATTCCAAAGACGGAGTGGAATGACTTGATTGGTCAGATCCAATGCGAGACTCTTGAGTTTTCAAAAGCTATATATTACTTGCATACATTGGGGGAGAGTTACAACCCAAAATATGGAAATACTAGACCAGAAAAGGCACTGAAGATGATTGCGAGATACAAAGACAGATACGAGAGAACCCGACTACAGCGAGAAGTTGGGCAGTGAGATAAGCAATCTGGTCATGTCACAATACAACACTGATACTGTACTCGTGTAGGGCTGTCTCTCTCCCCGCGACAAGGGGACCAAGAGAGCTGTCCGATAGTGCGCGATACAGCCGGCCGCCGCCCCGCTCGCCCGACGCCTCGAGGATGCTGCGACCAAGCTTCTGCTGCTGAGGGACCAACGACGGACGCGGCCGGACCCAAGTCATTTGCCAACTACCCAAGATAAACTCCAAACTCCCCCAATGCCATACGATTTGAGATAAATCATTTCAATCAAATCTCTCTCTCGCTCTCTCGCTCTCCTCACTTTGGTCTCTCGTCTCCGCTGGCACTGGAAGAGGGTGTGGTTCGGAGGAGGATTCCCTCTGGAGTGCCGGTACGAGAGGACATAGTCGACTGTGAGATGTCACAGTCGGTTGACGCAGACGGGCAGTCTGCAAGTGGAACGATCGAGCCATCTACCAAGAGCTTCCAGCCAAGATCCCCAATTCCCGTAGAGCTACCAGATCATTCATCATGCCAAACATGGCAGACACAGGCTGGTAAACAAGCAACGAACAAGAGGTGGTAGGCGACTGGTCTCTCTCGAGAGAGAGTGGGAGAGAGGGAGAGAGGGAGAGAGGGAGAGAGGGAGAGAGGGTGAGTGGGAGAGTGGGAGAGTGGGAGAGTGGGAGAGTGGGAGAGTGGGAGAGTGGGAGAGGGAGAGAGGGAGAGTGAGAGAGGGAAAGTGGGAGAGAGGGAGAGAAGGAGAGAGGGAGAGAGGGAGAGAGGGAGAGAGGGAGAGAGGGAGAGAGGGAGAGAGGGAGAGAGGGAGAGAGGGAGAGAGGGAGAGAGGGAGAGAGGGAGAGAGGGAGAGAGGGAGAGAGGGAGAGGGGAGAGGGGGAGAGGGAGAGAGGGAGAGAGGGAGAGAGGGAGAGAAGGACAGAGGGAGAGAGGGAGAGAGGGAGAGAGGGAGAGAGGGAGAGAGAGGGGGGATAGAGGGAGAGAGGGAGAGAGGGGGGTGAAGTATGCGACTGGCCTCTCTCGTCTATGCTCTCCTGTCGTTGCAGTCTGGGCGAGCGTTGTTGGCTGCGCAGGAGGTTGGGATCCGAGGCAGACTCGGATAGAGTGGCCAGCGTCACCTTGCGCACCACCTGACAATCCAAAATCAAAATCGCATAATTTGATCATCTTCTGAAGGTGTTTAAAAATAACTGTTGCAAAATCTACTTCACATTCCAACCACTACCCAGAAAACAAAAAAGTATTTACGGATATCATACTATCGAGGAAACACAATAACGAGACAACACCCCTCTGGTCTGATAAAGTACCAAACTCGCCTCTTTGGGAACATCACTGCATTGAGACGACTGAGTAGAGTCGATCGATACATCCGAGATCTTGCGGGGAGAGCGGAGAGAGGAGATCTTGATAGAGGGAGGGAGGCCTAGAGAGTGAAGAGTTAGAGAGAGAGAGAGAGAGAGAGAGAGAGAGAGAGAGAGAGAGAACTCACAGAAAGAGAGCTTCCTCTTTGGCAGGAGCCCTTCCTCCATGGGGACCAGCGCCTCGCTGCTCCCATCACGCTTCACAATCTCGGGACGCGGCTGAAAAACAGCGCTTAACAGAACGGGATCGACAATGGGTACAGAGCGATTCAGAGTAATAATGACAGTTCGGACAGTCACAAAAGTCACCCATGACGGAACAACGTGAGCTGTGAGACCTGGAAGTTGTCCTCGTACTCGTCGTCTGTCTCGTCCCCCATCTCCTGTTTGGTCAATCGCCTCTCCGCCTGGCAACAACTCGCCACAGTGAGCCAGAGTCAGAGCCACGCGCAACTGGAAAATGTACACTTCTCTAATTATTCTGCCAGATCACGAGCATATACTCGAAGTTGTTTCATAGTGACAAATACGATTTTTGCAAAACAGTAAAAAAAAAACTCACATCGCATAGCGCGACGACTCCGCAGAGTCGGCCACAAGATGTGACATGGGCACGACGGAGGCCGAGCAGCGATAACAGAGAGTGCACCTGGGAAGCCAGGGTGGATGAGAGAAAGAGAAAGAGAAAGAAAAAGAAAAAAGGAAAAGAAAAAGAGAGAGAGAGAGAAAAGAGAGAGAGAGAGAGAGAGAGAGAGAGAGAGAGAGAGAGGCGCACCCTCATTCGTATGATCGAGTCGTAGATGGAGGGCTGTAGGCACGCAGCGTTCGCAATCAAAACTGCGATCTGATACACGGGGAATATGTTTCACTCGTTTCACTCATTGCATTGTAATTACGGTATATATGAGATGATATCAGCAAGAAGAACACACTTATAGTGGTCGCCAGAGCGTTAGCTTTCGATCTACATGCCTCGCTTGCAGTTCGAAATATAGTATCATAACCGTCTGCCTCTCTAGTTTTATTTCGCCGAGAGCTGACTCTCTGTCTATCTCTGATCTATTCTACAGCGCGCAACCTATTGCGAGAATGTAACTATATTCGGAGACATACCTATGATATGAACATATTCATTTCATTCCCATGTGATTCCCCGCCCCGTGCGGCTGCGTCGCCGCTGAGAATCCGGTCCTTAGAACCGCGGCAAGGAAAGGACCGTCATGCCAAACCGTGAGCTAACTCAAACTGTTTCTAATACAGTCAAAATCGTTAACTTCAATGCGAACTCAATACGAAGGGATCTCCGAAAACGAACTCTGGAGACTGCCATCGCTGCTATCTCGTTCGACGTGCTGTGCCTCACCGAGACCTGGACGGAGAGCAGCCAGGCTCGGTTCTGCGACACGAACCATCTGTTGATATGTTCCGGATCAGCACACTCGAGAAGACAAGGAGTCGCCTTCCTCGTCAGAACCGAACTCGTGCCCTACATCACCCACTCGCAGTGCCACTCGGAGCGACTGGCGGTTCTGGAGCTATGCAAGGGAGGGAGTATCCTGCGCATCATTCTTTGTTACATGCCCACCGACCAGATGCCAGACACCGACTACAACAAGATACTGGACGACGTGCGGCGAATCTCAACTCGCACCTGCGAGACCCGACGACTCGATCCACGCTACAAGAAGATGAAGACGTGCACTATCTGGACTGGAGACTTCAACGGCCAGCTTGGCAAGAGACTGCACCCTGACGACGCCGCCATCGGACACTTCGGCTACGGGGAGAGAAATGAAAGGGGAGAAATGCTGCTCGACTATTGCAATTCAAATGGGTGGAAGCTTGCCAATAGCTTCTTCAAACATCGAGCCGGAAGGAAGTGGACGTGGAGATGCCCATCAGGAGGATTCAAAGAGTACGATCTGTTCTTCGTGCGGTCAACGAGATACATCAAAAACGTGGTGACAATCAACAAGTTCGCCGCCATGTCTGACCACCGAGCAATAAGAATGACGATACGACTCAATGCGTTCCGAGACACGGCCATCAAAACGAAGATGAACAGGAAGACGGACTGGTCGATATATAGAACTGGAGTGGAGACAAGCCTAGATGCGAATATGAACGGAACCGCTGGAGATATGTACGACGAACTACAGAAGACGCTGGAGAGGGCGCATAAGGTGGCGACGAGACTGGAGCCTAAGGAGGACTGGCGATCGCCAAGGACAATGGAGCTGTTCAATGAAAGAAGAGAACTCCTCGGCCGAGCAGACGCGCGTTCCCGACTCGATTTGGTCATCACCAACAAGGCACTGAGGCTGTCCCTGCAGAACGACATCGACAAGAAGCAGTTCCTGCTCTACAAGAAGACACTCTCCGCCAAGCAGATATTCGAACCGGTACTTGCTCCGGTCATGTGGAAGATCAAAAATAACGACGGCAGTCTTACACGCACGCAACAAGAACTCGAGGCTCGAATCAGCGAGTACTTCACGCTGCTCTTCACCAACCCGACCTCGGTGGCGCTGGAGCCGAGGCCGCCTGCGGAGCCACCGCCACTTGTTCTACACTCTGAAGTGCGACACCACCTTGCCAGAATGAGAAGACGAACTGCCCCTGGTATCGATCGGATATCGACCATGATGCTGCAGGCCGCCGGAGACCAAGTGCTAGATTCGATCGTGCGCCTCTTCAATAAGATCCTGGAGGAAGGGCGGCCACCGCCGATGTTTGCCGATTCTATTACTACTCTGATCCCGAAAAGCGGGGATCTGAGCGACCTCTCCAACTTCCGACCTATCGCCGTGCTGCCGTCGCTGTATAAGCTGCTGACGCGGGTGCTACTGGGGAGAATGGAGCCGATACTGGATGCAGAACAAGGAAAGGAGCAGGCGGGATTCAGAAAGAACTACTCGACGATAGAGCACGTACACACTCTCAAGGAGCTGATCTGGAAGTGCTACACCTACAAGTACGACCTCGTTCTCATCTTCTTGGATTTTGAGAAAGCCTACGATAGTGTGATTTGGAATGGCCTCTGGAATACGATCCATCGACAAGGAGTGCCAGGATACGTCATTAATCTACTAGAAGAGGTGTACTCGAATGCGAAGAACGAAATCAAGGTCAACTCTGGGCGAGCCGAAGTGAATGTGAAGAGAGGAGTGAGGCAGGGCTGCGTTCTCAGTCCGTGCTTGTTTAATGCAGTTCTTGAACAAATTTTGAGGAAGATGAATTGGGAGGACAAAGGAGTGAAGATTGATGGAGAGTACCTAAATCATCTACGGTATGCAGATGATGTGGTGCTATGTGCGCGGAGTAAGGAGACAGCACAGACAATGTTGAACGAGCTGAGTGGAGAAAGTGAACAATACGGGCTGCGGATCAGCCATAAGAAGACAAAGGTGCTAACGCTAGGATCCAACCGAACGATCACCCTTCGAGGAGTGCCACTGGAGACGGTCAGGTCGTTCAAGTACCTGGGAGTCGATATAAGCAAGGACAAGGACGTGACAGAAGTGGGGAGACGAATGGGCTGCGCACGGGGAGCCTTCAACAAGCATCGACGGTTTCTGACGCATAGGAGAGCGCCGATGAAGAGAAAACTAGCAGTGATGTATACGTGCGTACTGCCGGGAGTCCTCTACGGAAGCGAGGCGTGGGCGTTGACAGAGGAACAGAAGGAGGGACTGCGGCGGATGCAGCGAAGAATGGAGCGAGCGATGTTGAATGTGAGCCTGCGCGACAGGATGAGGAATACGACTGTACGAGGACTGACGGGAATGAAGGACGTGATGGAGATTGCTTGGAGGAGGAAGGCGAGCTGGGCGAGGAAGGTGGCCAACTTCAACAACCGATGGTCGCGCCGAGTAACTGAATGGAGACCGTTTGGACAGAAGAGGAGAGTGGGAGCGCCGTACGTGAAGTGGAGCGACGACTTGGAGGAGATGATGGAGCGACAAGGACTGAGCGGGGAGACCTGGACGAGACTAGCAAGAAGAGACGACTGCGACGAATGGAAGCGGATTATGCTCACGGGACCAGCTCCATAGCGAACCAAACCATTGGAATGTGTATAGAGATCCTGGATAAAATTTTTGATTTTTGATTTTTGATTTTGATTCATTTGCGATCATTTTCAAATTACAGATCATTTCGTTTGCATCTTGGAGATTTCTTGAACAATGGAAGTTGAGTATCTCCGTACTGTGACCTGGCGTGTGCCGCTCGCCCGGGGGCGATGCTGCGGGAATGCCTTCGGCCTTGCGAGCGCCCGCCTCTCTCTCATCCCGCCTTCGAAGCATTCTACAATTAGCACACTGACGGCATATTCAATATATCTGCACACTGTATCTTTTGTGTAATAATATTTTGTTAACGTTTAGAAATGTGTATAATTGTGCATACCCATTTCACGATCATTTCACAATCCAATTATGTTGTGCGTGTAGTGACATTTGAGCGAAAAGTTCACACGTGAGAACGTTTGACGATTTCTGTTTCAGCGATGGAGTATTTTGTCGCTGAGTTTACGTCAGATTTCAATCAACATGCCGATATTCTAAAGGTACAGTTTTTACCGCGCAGTGTTTTTCCATTTATGAATAATCTGAAATTACTATGTAAAGAAATGTACCACTCTAAATTTCGTGTGTAAACTACGACTTACGTGAAAATACAATCACTTTTCATGAATAAACTATAAGCTTAACATAAAGATAACATGTAGAAAACGCCTCGCGAAGTTGTGTATTTCATAGTGAGAAATACCGAAATGTGCCGTAGAACATTCCGTACGCACAAAGAACTTAATGGATTGTTACATATGTCATTGTGTGTATATGCACATATGATTATCATTGATAATCATATGAACACAGTATTTTTTTGGTTTTTGAAGTGTGCGTTGTGCATCTCGGTATTTCTCACTACGAAAAACACAACTTCGCGAGACGTATTCTACGCCTTATCTTCATTTTTAGCATATAGTTCATTGATGAAAAGTGATTTTATTTTCACGTTCTTTCACGTGGTAGTCGTAGTTTACACACGAAATTTAGAGTGGTACGTTCCTTAAATGTTTGTGTTGTTCACAGTTCTTTCGTTCGCTCGATGTGTCGAATTCGTACTTCGTGAAGAGCGTCGCCTTCGGAAAGGAGTTGATACGACTGCAGGACATCGAGAAGAAGGTTGGCTGAACCCTAATGCTGACTATCAACTGACTGTCCCTCAGTTCTCTGTCCGTCCTCCCACGACTTCTATCGCGTGTGGATCCGATGAACCGATGCCGACAGCCCAGACTGAAAAGGTGGGTTGGCATGTAGGGAGGGATTGGAAACAATGATCTTGTTTAGTCTGCTTCCGTCGTTGCACCACCGGCGCGATCGCTTCATCTCGACATGAAACCCATGTTCAACGGATACACACCGCAACAACCGGTGAGTTTCTTATAGTAATCCCGGGCGGCTCTGATTCAATCACGTTGAATTATGCTTATTTCTGAACGTCTTTCCTAACCTGCGATACTGAATCCGTTTCTGATCCCTTGAGTCATCTTTAGATTAGCCGAACCTTCAATGATTCCTCGGTCACTCTCGACTCGGGCGGTGAAGAAGATGCCGATATAGCGCCCACACCCACGACAGCCGTTAGTACAGTTGACAACTTGTTTTCGTATGTACTGATGGCACTTCCAGAACACTACCACCACGCACTCGGAGACTGTCTCGCAAAGAGAGGACTGGCAGTGGATGTGCCACGTGGGTTGTTTCTCGAATGGTCAAGTTTTTTTTTCGACATTTAATGTGAATTTAATGAAGGAATAACAATGGCTAACCTAAAGATGACTCAAGGAATCAGAAACGGTATCATACCGTCAGCGATTGCGAAGACATAATGCATTGCATTGTGGCTTAAGTAATGCGAGAGAGGATAGGAGACTATCTGGCATCAATCCATTGTATATCACTTGTTCAGGACCTCTCATCCGACTCGGACGCCAAGCCTACGACTGTGAGGGAAACACAAGAGGTCAGCAACTGCTTCGTTTCCTATCATGTGTTTTTTTCAGATTGCGAAGAACGAGTCGTTTGCTGAGAAGAACGATTACGAAGAGTGCGCGGTAGGCAATCACGTTTCTTTCATTGTTTCTTGCTGTTCTTTCTCGATGGGTGTTCTCTCTTCATGTTCCATTTTCAGTTGTGTTCCGTTCGCTATCTCACAAGCAACAAAGACGCGCGCTACAGAATATTCAATCACGCACTCTCCCACATCGATGCGGTATGTTACTGGTTTGCACACCCTGTTTACCATTTGTTTACCATCCGTTTACACAATTGTTTGTTTGTCTGTTTACATGTTTTTTGTTTGTTTACATGTTTTGTTTTGCAGGATTTGTACGGCGATCGCTTCTACTGCTACCACTGCGACTTCTCGACTATGAGTGAGTTATGAGTTTTCATTACCCTTTCTTTTGATGGCTGTCGCAACGTCATTCAAATCGTGAGCACACCACTTCTTCACGTCGGAGCCCGACAAAAAGAAACCACCGTCAAATACTTTACGCAGATTAAACTGTCTGTATTATTGTATTCTTGATATCGGCAGTGAATCAATCCCACTTTTATTCTCCCCTTCTTCAAGTATTGTGTTGAGAAGGAGTCACGTATTCTCTCTGAGAAGTTTCTGAGAACTTGTTTGATCAGCAACTTCCAGAGTACGACCCGATGCATCAGCACAGCAAGAAGAACGGCCACCGACTCGCGGACAGAAGCAAGGAGACAGCAGCACCCGATGTGAGAGCAAATTAAATATGTATATTTATACACGCAAGACAAGACATACACAGCGTATCCACGACTACATAACGTAGCCACAGTGTGCTATCATAGTAGTGGTGAAAAGTGTTGCAGTTCATCCGCGAGTGTGCGTCCCTCTTCTCCAAGTGCTATCCCCACCTGTCTATGCCTGGCGTCTTCCTGCGCACTCTCGAGACTGTGGAGAGAGAGGCCGGACGATACGTGGGGGAGGAGATTGAGGCGAACAAGGAGAAGTGCCAGGTGAGGAGAGAGAGAGAGAGCGACCGAGAGAGAGGGAGAGCGATCGAGAGAGGGGGAGAGGGAGAGGGAGAGAAATACACTCCTCTCAGATGTGCTATCGCACTATCGTCCGCAAGCCGCTTTGGCTGTTCCACCACTCTGTCAACCACCTCAATTCGGACAAGTTCGGCCCCGCTTTCCAGTGCAACGACTGCAAGCAGAGCGGGAATGGTGACGTCATCACTTTGTACGCTTTGCAAGTAGCTCCTTTCAGGCTACCAGACCCTTAAGAATCACTGTGTCAATGAGCGACACACCTACACGAATCGATGTGTCCAAGCTTCGGCGCCGGAGGTATGTCTCGAAGAGTTTGTTGCTGTCTTTCATCGGCGGGTTGTACTCGTTGACGTCGTCAGATGGTGCGTGAGTGCGCGCGTCTGATGCGGCAGTGTTTCCCCGGCTGTCAGATGCCGACATGTCTCAAGCAAGCCGTCGCCGAGGTCGGAGAGATGTCTACCGCCAAACAATCTGTATGTGCATTCAGTAAAAGTTGACGTGATATCGCAATGCTAATGCTTTCAGACGACCACGAATGAGAAAAAGTCTCTAGCAAACTTGCTGAAGAAGGACCCCAAGAAGCGTTTCTCTTCATCTCTTGCCCGTTTGTCAGCTAAGAAGAAGACAGAGCGAGTGGAAGTCGTTTGCAATGTGAGCAACCGCTAACTCAAGCACGTGTGTGTGTGTGTGTGTGTGTGTGTGTGTGTGTGTGTGTGTGTGTGTGTGTGTGTGTGTGTGTGTGTGTGTGTGTGTGTGTGTGTGTGTGTGTGTGTGTGTGTGTGTGTGTGTGTG
The DNA here is from genome assembly GCA_963966185.1 of Rhabditoides inermis. Taxonomy (NCBI): domain Eukaryota; kingdom Metazoa; phylum Nematoda; class Chromadorea; order Rhabditida; family Rhabditidae; genus Rhabditoides; species Rhabditoides inermis. The sequence goes on along the minus strand of CAWZYM010000331.1, from coordinate 2,515,021 downwards.
TGTGTGTGTGTGTGTGTGTGTGTGTGTGTGTGTGTGTGTGTGTGTGTGTGTGTGTGTGTGTGTGTGTGTGTGTGTGTGTGTGTGTGTGTGTGTGTGTGTGTGTGTGTGTGTGTGTGTGTGTGTGTGTGTGTGTGTGTGTGTGTGTGTGTGTGTGTGTGTGTGTGTGTGTGTGTGTGTGTGTGTGTGTGTGTGTGTGTGTGTGTGTGTGTGAGTGTGTGTGTGAGTGTGTGTGTGTGTGAGTGTGTGTGTGTGTGAGTGAGTGTCCGGATAAACTATAGATTGACTAGACGTGTTGATTGACTTGATTGGCTAGAACGCCTGTAGGGTGAGAACTCGCAGCTGCTTCCGGAACAAAACTAGAGACCGCCAGTGGGCGGGGCTTATTGTGTCGCAGAAATTTGAATATTGTGATGCCGTGAGTTGCGGTTTGCACCATTCGAAAGAGCGCGAAAAGTTGTATAAGCCCTATAAATTTCAGCTCACGGGGTGATGTTGTCACTAATCAAAATTTACAAAATACGTGATTGTGACGTCACACCCCACTGTGAAAAGGGGGCGTGGTTTATCTTCAGTGTCCCTCTGAATGCGACATCGCGCCCTCGGAAGCGCGCGCTTTTGATGCGCGTAGATCAAAAACAAGACATCCAAACGCTACAAATGATAACTTGTTGAAATCTACTACAATAACTGAATATAATTATATGACTAATGTATCAAATGAGCTCTATTGGAAATATAGGTGACGATCTATAAATAAAACGTGTTCAACAATGCGATCGCGTGGTTGTTTCGAACTCGAAGAAGAAGGGTTTGATCGACTGGCAGCGGTTCGTTCACGCCATCTCTCACATCGACCCGGACATCTACGGAAAGAAATAAAAACGCATAAAATGTCCAAAAAAACAACGAAAAAAACTTCTTTTTTGCATATCTTGTCATAAGTGCTATGTGATCACTTGATGCCCGCATCTAGTATCATATCTTCGTGTTAGCAGAAAGTCGGTATCAAATACGGTACGACTTCGCATCTCTCACGTAATAAGAGAAACCTGGTGATAAAACACGTTTGTGCGAGTCTGCAACACACATCTCGTCTCTGTCTACATTGTAATGATCTTCCCAAATCAAAACAAATAGACTAAGTGAGATGCATACATTAATACAGTAACACCATATACTGTAGATGCTTGTCGGTAACCCAGCACAAGTGTATAATTGTCAGAACAGTTATACAAATGTAGTAGGTTACGATAAAATGTAAAAACGAGCCAGTAACCGTATTGCTAGTTGTTTATGCTTCGGATTAGGATTACGGTACAACCGTGTCGCACATCTGTTGTTGCGTTGCATTGCGCGGGTAGATCACAACAGACATTATTTATTGCCTGTTGTGAAGCGCCAAAATATCTGATGGCGAGCTTTTACAAATGTCATTGTGCATCGGTGTGAGAAAGGACAGAGTTTCAGATGGCGAGCAAACGGCGAGGAGGTCAGCCCCGCCCACAACTTGATATCGGTCTGCAATCTATCAGTGTTCACATCGTCGTGCCACAAGAAGGCAGCTTCAGCTTATTGCTTTTACTTCCTTCTCTTCTGCACAGTGCTCAGTGATTGATACTCCTTCGTGTTCTATCCTCTCTCTCTCTCTCTCTCTCTCTCTCTCTCTCTCTCTCTCTCTCTCTCTCTCTCTCTCTCTCTCTCTCTCTCTCTCTCTCTCTCTCTCTCTCTCTCTCTCTCTCTCTCTCTCTCTCTCTCTCTCTCTCTCTCTTTTTCTCTCTCTCTCTCTCTCTCTCTCTCTCTCTCTCTCTCTCTCTCTCCCCTCTCTCTCTCTCTCTCTCTCTCTCTCTCTCTCTCTCTCTCTCTAACACAGTAGCATTCCGCCTGTAGTGAAGCGACAGGGGGAACCAGTAAGGAGTGCACGGTCAGGTCAGAATGGAAGAGTCGGCAGACACATCTCTCAACGGATTTCAAGGGTTCCAAAACACACCAGCTAATGATAGGGATGCTCGCGTGGAAAGGCGCAAACAGGCTAAGAAAACTGACGAAACCGTGAGAACCGCGTCGAGGCACTCGTTCGGCATTTCGAGACCGCGGAGCATCGAGCGCACTATCGAAAAAACAATTGAGCAAGTAGATTCCAACGTGCTGCAAGACAACTTTGCGAAATGGCCAAAATTTCCGGGAGGAGAATCGGTAATTCGCTTCGCAAAGGAGCTAAACGACCGTGCGAATTTCCTCGCATGATCCGAAGCGAAACTGGTTGCGATGCTGCCTTTTCTACTGACCGGGGAGGCCAAGTCTCAGTTTGAATCATACCCAGAGGACATCAAGACAGACTACAAAAAGTCTCTTGATGCACTCCGGGCGGACTTTGCAAATGAGTTGTTTGTGGCCAGGGTTTCGAAATCGCTCACCACGGAGGTACAGAAAAACAACCAATCGGTTTCTGAGTTCGCTGGATTGATTTCGGATATCGCTGATGACTTTGAGAGTAATAAGGAGATCGCGAGTTCGCTAAAACGTACTAACTTCATGCAAGGTCTGCGCGAAGAAAAAAAAAGAAAAAGTGTTTCTGCCTGGTCAGGGTGGTAAATCGTTCAAGGACCTGAAAGGAGCGGCGATCGAGATAGAAACATGGCTCGCGCTTTCAAGGGTTGATGAGGTTGAGGCAATTACTGCTGCAGTAAAAGCGCTCACCACTGAGGATGAGCAGCCGGCATTCAAAACCAGGCATGAGCGCAACATTGAGCGTAGGGAGGAGCGCGAGGCACGTAGGTCGGATAGACACGATGACAGGTACGACTCGAGCCGCCGCCGTGAGCACTCTCACGGGCGTCACTCGGAGGAACGTCACCACTCTATTGACCGGCGCCGCGAGTATTCTACGGACCGTCGCCGGGTATGGTATGGGACTTAGTATGGGTATGGTATGGGTATGGTATGCTTGGTATGGGACATGCCTACAAGATTCCATCAAAACATAGCGAGTTGTGGGGGGTGACCTGTTGCCATTTGCTTGTTAGTAGTGTAGCTCCTTCCGGAGCAGCTACTACCATGTGCACTTCCTTCCTTCTATCTTTACAAGCGATTTTGGCGGCCCTTCGGGCCGAGCGGTTCTGCGCGCCGCATGGATAGAACCCAAACGATCGGCGCTTCGCGCCGATCCTAATGCACAGACGTGGAAATGTTTGGAAGAGCAAAACAGTGATGCGACTCATATCGAAGGTGAGTTTCGAAAAGGGGAAGGCTACTTACAGGCGGCTACAGTAGCCAGGGTACGCAAACAGTACTCCGTCTACAGTAGCTTGTCGAACATGGCCGGGTCGACGCAGCCTTCGATCAACTGATCCGTGTCGATGTCGAGGCTGCTGTTGACAGTGCGACACTCTCTCGCCCGCCGCAGACCCCCGCCATGCTGGTGCTCCATCTCCACGCGCACCTCAACAACCGACAATGCCATCTCCCCTTCTCTCTCCCCCCCCCCTCTACCTCTCTCTCTCCCTCCCTCCCTCCCTCTCTCTCTCACCTCCGTTAGTCGCGTGCGGAACACCGACTCGAGAGCCTCGACGCACTGCCACACAGACGAGTCGCGAGGGTGGTACAACCTGCAACACAATCAATATCAATCGATAACCACTAATCAATACGCACCTCGCATTCTCAAATATCTGCGACACATCGGCGGTGAAGTCCTTGAGGCGTTGGTACTCCAGTCCGGTGAGCTTGATTGAGATAGACGATAGGTCTGCAAGTGGCGACAGTCAATTAATCCCCTCTCCCTCCTTTCCTCCCTCTTTCTCCCTCCTTCTCTCTCTCCATCCTTCCCTCTATCCCTCCTTCCCTCTCTCCCTCCTTCCCTCTCTCCCTGCTTCCTCTCTCCCTCCTCCCCTCTCTCCCTCCTTCCCTCTCTCCATCCTTCCCTCTATCCCTCCTTCCCTCTCTCCCTCCTTTCCTCTCTTCCTCCTTCCCTCTCTCCCTCCTCCCCTCTCTCCCTCTTTCCCTCTCTCCCTCCTCCCCTCTCTCCCTCTTTCCCTCTTTCCCTCCTCCCCTCTCTCCCTCCTTCTCTCTCTCCTTTCTTTCCTCTCTCCCTCCTTCCTTCTCTACCTCCTTCCCTCTCTCCCTCCTTCCTTCTATACCTCCTTCTCTCTCTCCCTCCTTCTCTCTCTCTCTGTCTGTCCCTCTCTCTAACTCCCCCCTCTCTCTCCCACTCACCTCTCCACTCTCGTATCCGTGTCCGCTGGTGCTGGGCCTGTGTTCCCGCTCCCTTCGGCGCTGCATCTTCTGCTCGGTGCATCGGGGACAGAGGTACTCTGCGGCCGCCTCGGCCGCCTCCTGTGTTATGCCCACGCAGCGCGGATGGAACCAGCCCTCGCACCCGTCACACCACACGTAGAACCTGCAACCGCCGTGTGTTGACAACGGGTTTCAATAAAAGTACAGTCATCATCACACGTAATTTTCAAGATAATTTCAGAAATCGAAATTAAGAAAAAGTATTGTGAGTTGCTACTTCTTCTTTTCACACATAACACATTAAAAGACATCACAACTCTATGGGGCACCAGCCGCGGCACCAGCCTCATCACCACGTCCGGATCCTCCAGGTTGTACTCCTTTCTCGCCCTGTTCTTCGTCACCAGCTCATTCGCCTTCGGTTCTGCCATACTTCCCGCCGCCGCACTCGCCAACGTTTTCTGGGGTACGGTAGGTACAGTAACCCCACCTTGTCCTCCTCCGATCGCCACCTTCTCGAGAATGCTGTTGTGGCGTCCCTCCATCTGCTCCTCCATCTTCCGATTCTCCTCCTTGTCAGCGTCCGTGTGCTTGGCGATGGTCCGCGCCTGCGTAGCGATCGTCTCGGATATGTTCTTCATAGTGTCCTCTTGCTTGCTCACGAGCTTTCTCATAGCGTTCAACTCGGCAAAGTTTCATAATATTGAAATCCACACCGTCATTGTCGTCGTCCTTCATTGCAGACCGCAAAAATGGAATTAATCTTCTTTCTCTTTTACTTCTCACCTTCTTTGTCTCTCTCTCTGTCTGTGTCTCTCTCATTCTATTTTCGTCCCCTTTTTCTCAAACTGTCCCTCTCTCGCTCTTTTCTACACATTTTTGATTAAAAAACATGTAAAGGTAATTGTTAAGGGAGCCCCCTCTGCAGAGGAGGTCGAAGGAATACTATAGCTTTACATTAAAACCCCACGATTTTTCAACGACAACTCCCGCATTTTCGCTATCATGCGCCCGTGATAGCGAACTTTTCTCTCTCCTTCTCCATAACACCCGTAGTTATCAACATCGCAGCAAACTGCTATCAGTTTATCACCTTGGTTTGATCAAGCGCCCGGGAGGGGAATTGATCTCCCGACCCGCCGAGTATAGCGAACATCGCTAACCCAAAAGAAGTATGTAAACAAACGATGATCGTGAAACGTATGGTTCCAATGTGGATGAACTCGAATTGTTTTATCAGTTCATGTGAGAAGGCGCGACACGGACACCAGACGATAGATGAAGCTTTCTCCCTCGGAGCGATCAACATGAAAGCTAAACACACTTTGACTTCGAGTAGCGGTCAGTCTCTTCAAACGGTTTTGAATTACCTTCAAACTACTCCCGAAATGAATTGTGAAATGCCTTACAAGTTGTTTTCGAGTTACTTTAACGACTTTAAAAGAATTCGAATTGTATGCGATTGTCTTAAAACAACTTCGAACGACTTGGGCTGACTTCTGATATCTAATAAAAGACACTGATCGCATATATCATCAGACTACATTTACAAACTGTAATGTGTACTTCTGATTGAGACAAAGATTCGAAAAACACACCACTTGTCAGGATCTGTATATCTGATTGAATTGAATTGAACTTCCGTAACATCCGTATCATAACAAATCACAAGTAAATGCTGTCTCGGAGACTTAACACTTTATTTTACATGGTTGTTCATTGCGTGGATAGCACAAACTGGTGTCTTTTATGGAAACGTGATGGTGGCCTTTACTGGTGATGTGATGGGCGAGGGTCGGCTGTGTGATTTCTCAAAACTGATTGGGGTACTATGACAATCTAAACTGTGTACGTGTGTGTCTCGAGATCGTATAGTGGTAGTGAATGGGAGATGTGCCGAAATAGGTGTTCCAAAGTCATCCGAGAGAGCTTATACAGACTGATTGATTAGGAAATCATGTGTTATCATTTGGTATCAGCAAGTAAATACTGCTGATACCAGCCATTGCTCAATCGTTTTTGACAACAGTCATATTAACCCAAATCTTGATTGATTTTTGACAAAGAACAACGATTATCCGTTGCTTTCAAATGTTGCAACTCGCTGTTGCAACATTTTATTTCAGACTCAAAATTGGTCCCACCACGACTTCCATTCTGTTAAACTCTTCAATACTGCAGAATTGGCGATAGAACACATAATCCCAGACGAAAGAAGATCGTTGACTTACTATGTGGCTCAATGCGTGTGTGCGCCGTAGTGGCACAGACATCGCCGGTTCAAGTCCTGTCTTCGGCAAATGTTTTGCATGAGTGGTAATGCGCGTTCAAGAGAGCTAGTTGCAGAATTAAGTCGCCACTGTTTCTTTAATTACTTAAAGGCACAGAGGCGTTTAATGTTACCAAGGTTGATCGAAATTCACTTATGAAAACTTGGCAAAACTGATTGCACGTAGCGGAAATCGAACCGGCGTAGCTTGGTCCGTGAATCGTGAGCGTTACTACAACACTACAACGACACGTGTTGTCGAACTCATATCGACGTGATGCGCACAGAGCTAAACTTTTGGATAAGCATTTCGGCGCGAAGTTCGAATTCGCCTTACCAAGCTTCGCACGTGCACAAGATGGTAAGCGTGTAGGTAACGCGGAAACGCCTTTCTTTCGCGTTTTCTTTGATTGTTTTGTGTATATATGGCTCAAGCAATGTTCCAAAGTCAAAACTAAGCGCCACTGTGCCTTTAACCCTACCTTTTTCTCTTTTTTTACATTTAATATATTAATATTGTTAATTCTTAAAAGTACCCTTAAAACTAGTACTTATAACCAGTACTCGGATACCGAAATCAATTTGCCGACGTACGACATTGGCTCGCATTAGTTTTTATTGCAGAAAAAGCAGGTTTGTTTACTATTTCGATTGATAAAATGCATGAGCTTTTGTTGCATTACGTTGAGTAACACAAACTATTCTTTTACGGAAGTCCTTTTAAAAGATAATGAATGTACTTTTATTGGATTTCATATAAATCTATCTACTTAAACATGAACCACAAAACATTTTTTAAAGAAATCCAACAGTTCACCCACCTTGTTGAGTCCAAAATTGTATAAAATTTGCAAAAAAAGAGTTTAGGTAATGCTGATGTGAAAATTTACAATTCCAATGTCATTTCTATGTAAAATCATATATTACAAAAGGTTTGCCACCAGCCGGAACCGAACTCGAGCCATGTGTCTCAACGGGCGCAATCGCTAACCACAACACTACTGTGCGCGCGACAATTCCTACAAAGTCAATTCCTAAAAAGTCAAAAACCACTGAATTTTTTGAGAATTTTTAAAATTTCCAAAAAAAAACGTTCTAACTCCCTTCAGAGGCCGAATTTCGAGTTGCACTAAAAGAGAGAAGTGTAGTCCACATTGGTGCAGGTTGAATGGTGTACTCTTTATCAACATTGTAATGGTTCTAATCGGAGTTATCCATATGCACCCTCACGGAAAGAAATGACAGCTACCAGCCATGACTCATTTGCATAAAAACTCGGTCATTTTGCCGCGAACAGCGACTGCCCGGTGTCAATTGGAAAAAGAGATAAAGGAAAACTCCGATTAGAACCATTACAAGGTTGACAAAAAGTATACCATCCAACCTGCACCAATGTGAACTACATTTCTCTCTTTTGGTGCAACTCGAAATTCGGCCTCTGAAACGGAGTTTGAACGATTTTTTGGAAATTTTAAAATTTTTCAAAAAATTCAGTGGTTTTTGACTTTTTAGGAATTGTACTGTATATATATATATATATATATACTTACTTGAATACTTGAATGCTCCTTCAGCTTGCAAGCGCAGAGCCCATCTTTCGCCACAGTGAACGGTCTCGAGCTGCAGTTGCCCACTGCTTGTAGTCGTTCCTGCGCCCATAGAACAGTTTTGTATTATTGCGGACAGAATCTGCCCAGCGGGTTGGCGGCCGTCCGGGTTCTCGAGTGACGTTGCGCGGCCTCTAATCGGTAGTCGCCCGTGTCCATCGCCCGTCCGTCCTCCTTTGTATGTGTCCGGCCCATCTATGTTTGCTGCGCGCCATGTAGGAGGTTGGGTTGGTCAACGCGGATCTTGCCCGCATGTCCTCGCTGCTCAGTCCCTCGTCTCGCTGCCGATAGAGTGAGTATCCCAGCATCTGTCGCTCCATTGCACGGTGTGCGGTCTGGATGCGACCGAGCGTGGTGGTAGTGTAGGCCCACGTCTCCGAGCCGTAACACAGTGCGGGGAGTACGCACGTGTTGAAGAGGTTCGCTTTGAGGTGTTTGTCGTTCAGCGTGCCCAGTGTCTCCTTGATGTTGCCAAATGCCGCCCATCCTGCTCTCGTTCTCCTTGCCAGCTCCGAAGTGAGGGTGTTCTTTGCGTTTATGGCCCGTCCGAGGTAGATGTACTCCTCCACCTCTTCGATTGCCTGGCCGGAAAGATGGATAGTCCCAGCGGCAGCCTGCTCGTTTCGGATGAACTGCGTCTTGCCGATGTTGATGCGCAGCCCGGCCTTCTCGCTCTCCGTGTTCAGCTCGTTCAGCATCCGTTCAGCATCTGCCGTGGTCTCGGTGATCAGCACAATGTCGTCAGCGAAGCGCAGATGGTTCAGCTTCTCTCCGTCCACACGAAGGCCGTAGTCACTCCAGTCAAGTTGGCGGAAGACGACTTCCAGCGCAGCAGTGAAGAGCACCGGGGAGACAGTGTCTCCTTGCTTCACACCGCATCGCACAGGGATCTTCAGCTCGTTGGAGAAGAGCTTCAGAAGTAGCTGGTTGTTGTCGTAGCAGTCGGATAGCGCAGCCAGGTATCCCTCCTCGACGTTGAGCATCTCAAGAGCGCGTAGAAGGAATCCGTGGTCGAGCCGGTTGGTGCGGGTCTTCTCGTGCCATCCTCTGCCAGTTGCTTCCGTGGATAGGATGCAGCCTTCTCGTCGCACGATTCTTCTTTCCTCGGAAATATATATATATATATATATATATATATATATATATATAAATATATATATATATACTATTTATATATATATATATATAATCTTTTTCATTGCAGAGTTGTTGATGCGCAGCCCGGCCGATGTTGATGCGCAGCCCGAAAATCTTCTTTTGTCAAATCCCACTGGCAACCGTAGAATGAACTGGAAGGCGAGCGGAACTTGGATGGATGGGCCGAAGCTGGTAATGTGAGTGTTCTCATGTTCGGCAGTACCATACTGATTTATAACAGAGATTGTTGTTCGGCGGTTGTGTTCGACGAACAAATCTATTGCGCGTGGAAACATGTGGCTGTTCTTTCACAAGGTATGTCCTGTCGCCAGTCTATTCCACAAAGAAACGATCCAGGCTCCTGGCGTCTCATCGCTCCTCCTTCTGATGACGTGTATGTTATGGGCGTTCGTGGTCACGGCTGGAAACTGTGTGTTGTGGACGGTTCCATGTTTGCAGTCGGACACGTCAACCACAAGTAAGATGTTCTTTCTCAAAAATAAATAAAAATAACTAAAAGCTGATTTCAGTCGCAATGTGTACAAGTTCGAAAAGAACTCGGAAACGTGGACTCTCGTGCATAGTGCTACAGGAAAGCAGTGAGCTTGTCTTGAACATGATTTTAATTTTATTGCTTATTAGATTTTTTTGTTCTAATGTTTTTACAGTTCTTCAATCTTCTCCGCAACTACCTTCAAAAATCGAATCTGCGTGGCCACCGAGAGTACCGGGACTATTGAGCTTTTCGACCCAACTCAGCCTGGTATATAATAATACGTATCAGCCAGTTCTTCAGTTCCATTGTTCAGATTCTGGCTTCGTTCGTCTGTGCTCGTTCCCAGCTGATCTGACCGACTCTTTCCCACTTTGTGTGGTAGATGGTCGTCTGATGACTGTCGGTGGATGGACAAAAAGAGTCCAAACTAATCAAGTGACCGAGTATGCATCATGAATGAGTTAACAACCTGTTCATTGAAGGTGTACATCTTCGACCCGCAGACAGCTTCTTGGAACACCGGTCCGTCTATAGGAGAGGTAAGAGGTCTTGAATAATGATTTGTTTATTTTTGTATTTCTGCGCTCTTTGAAGTGTCGAGGTAGCATCAGTGCAACAGTGTGCGGAAGTAGACTCGTGATCGCCGGAGGACAAAACGGCGAGGATTGTATAAATGTTGTCCAGGTAAACGGTTGAATGCTTTTTTCTGGGTTACTCACTTGTCTTACAACTGTATGTAGATGCTGGTTGATGGTGAGTGGAAGCCTCTGCCGTCTCTCGAATACGAGCGATCCGACTGCGGAGTGGTTGTTCTGGACAATGTGAGTAGAGGTGTTGATTGGATGCGCTGATTATGACTGATTACAGGTGATATACGTCATTGGCGGATCTAGAGCGTACAAATCGGTGGAGATGCTCCCACGAGGAGGAGAAGTGAAGAGAGAAGGGTGGAGAAAGTACTACGAACCAACACATATTTAGTTTTTTTTTCAATTTGATGCATTTTTTTAGTACATACGCTTTGTTATTGATGATACAACATTTGGATAATGTATTCAATCTGTATCATTGAAGATTCACATTATAAAAATCTTTTAAAAAAATTGGATGGAAACTCCATTTACACGGGCAGCTTGCGCACTCGTCTTGGCGGATTCTTATGAAAACATGGTCATATTTTTTCAGTTTTTCATGCTGATTCCGAATATAAGCATAACTTTTCCTAAATGGTTGTTTGAAACCAATTTGGACAGCCACCGAATAGACTACCCATGAAAATGACCTGTCGACAACAGCAGCGTGGCCGAATGGATAGTGAGTTGGAAAGTTGAAAATGACAGTCAAAATGACAGGTGCGGTATCGATGCAATGCCGCTATGCGGCAAAACTTTTTGCCGGTCCTCTTTGGCGGCGTATGTCGCCCTGTCGTCTCTCGATAATTATGCAAATCTGAAATTGGATATCTGGAAAGCTGGCTCGCGCTGTTTGGTACACGTAATGAGGCAATATGCTTGGCACAAGTCTGGATACACCGATACCCCAACGTTTATCACTCCAGCGGATTACTGTTTCAAAGGAACCGTCAAAACAAAATGCCACACATGTCCCACTCCTTCCTTCATTAGATGTCCTCGTTGCGAAAAGTATTATTGCTTTGATTGTATGGTTATGAACAAACATCGTTGCTAGAAACGATTCTCGAAATAAATTTGTGCTTATATATAAAGTTGTTATTATTCCATCTTGCAAAAAGTTTTGCCGCATAGCGGCAATGCATCGATACCGCAGACCGCACCTGTCATTTTGACTGTCATTTTCATCTTTCCAACTCACTATCCATTCGGCCACGCTGCTGTTGTCGACAGGTCAATTTCATGGGTAGTCTATTCAGTGGCTGTCCAAATTGGTTTCAAACAACCATTTAGGAAAAGTTATGCTCATATTCGGAATCAGCATGAAAAACTGTGTATATGACCAACCATGTTTTCATAAGAATCCGCCAAGACGAGTGCGCAAGCTGCCCGTGTTAGTAAATTTATCAACATCAAGTTCGAATATTCTATGTCTTGAAAAAACAACCATTTCAGTCGCTGCAGAGCATATAACTCGTATAGTCACAGTCGAACTCTTACTGGCTCGTCAAACGCGCGACATTTCACAGGGGGCGGAGTCACAGGGGCGGAGTTAGCATCAATAACACAACGAATAGGCACACGGGGGAAACGCGAACGAGAAGACCCGTAGATACAATAAAAAGTGACGCTCGAGTGGGAAATATAATACTAGAAACATGCAGCGTAATCGATCGATAAGCGATCGATACGCAAACGTCAACAGTCGCTTTCGTCGTCGAAATTCCAGTCAGGACAGTCGTCGGTCTCATCTGGCATGCGGATAGTGACGTGCTTCGAAGTGCGAGACCTAGAAGAATTCATTTCTCTCTCTCTCTCTCTCTCTCTCTCTCTCTCCTCACTTTGGTCTCTCGTCTCCGCTGGCACTGGAAGAGGGTGTGGTTCGGAGGAGGATTCCCTCTGGAGTTCCGGTGCGAGAGGACATAGTCGACTGTGAGATGTCACAGTCGGTTGACGCAGACGGGCAGTCTGCAAGTGGGGCGATCGAGCCATCTACCAAGAGCTTCCAGCCAAGATCCCCAATTCCCGTAGGGCTACCAGATCATTCATCATGCGAAACATGGCGGACACAGGCTGGTAAACAACCAACAACCAAGAGTGGGTCTGACTGGCCTCTCTCGTCGATGCTCTCCTGTCGTTGCAGTCTGGGCGAGCGTTGTTGGCTGCGCAGGAGGTTGGGATCCGAGGCAGACTCGGATAGAGTGGCCAGCGTCACCTTCCGCACCACCTGACAATCCAAAATCAAAATCGCATAATTTGATCATCTTCTAAAGGTGTTTAAAAATAACTGTTGCAAAATCTACTTTACATTCCAACCACTACCCAGAAAACCAAAAGTCCTTACGTATATCACTCATACTATCGAGGAAACACAATATCGAGGCAACACCCCTATGTTCTAATACGTTAGCATACTCGCCTCCTTGGGAACATCACTGCACTGAGACGACTGAGTAGAGTCGATCGATATATCCGAGATCTTGCGGGGAGAGCGGAGAGAGGAGATCTTGATAGAGGGAGGGAGGCCTAGAGAGTGAAGAGTTAGAGAGAGAGAGAGAGAGAGAGAGAGAGAGAGAGAGAGACTCACAGAAAGAGAGCTTCCTCTTTGGCAGGAGTCCTTCCTCCATTGGAACCAGCGCTTCACTGCTCCCATCACGCTTCACAATCTCGGGACGCGGCTGAAAAACAGCGCATAACAGAACGGGATCGACAATGGGTACAGAGCGATTCAGAGTAATAATGACAGTTCGGACAGTCACAAAAGTCACCCATGACGGAACAACGTGAGCTGTGAGACCTGGAAGTTGTCCTCGTACTCGTCGTCTGTCTCGTCCCCCGTCCCCGTTCGGTCAATCGCCTCTCCGCCTGGCAACAACCCACCAGAGTGAGCCAAAGTCAGAGCCACGCGCAACTGAAACATATCCCACCCTTCTCAGCATTTTGACACATCGGACATCGCTACACTCAAAGTGGTTGCATAGTAGAGAAAACAAAGAAGAACTCACATCGCATAGCGCGACGACTCCGCACAGTCGGCCGCACGAGGTGACATAGGCACGACGGAGGCCGAGCAGCGAGAACAGAGAGTGCACCTGGGAAGCCATGGTGGATGAGAGAAAGGGAGAGAGAGAGAGAGAGAGAGAGAGAGAGAAAGAGAGAGAGAGACGGACCTTGACGAGACTGGTATGCTCGACGAGCTGGAATGGCGCCGGGTCCATAGGCACAGTGGACAGGTCCACAGTCTCCGCCAGCATCACAGCCTCCCACTCCTCGCGCTGCAATCGATTATCGATCGGTTAACGATCCGGCACCCCCACCTCGTTGTCCCTGAGATCAAAGTCGTTCTCCTTGGTGGTGTGTTTGGGATGGCGGTGGAAAGAGCGGGTGATAGAGCGGAATACACCTGCAATCGCCCTCGAGTCATGTGAGTGACACATTTGTAGTGACAATTACTAACCCTGCTCCACTTGCTCACTATATGCCCACAAAAGAGTTGTTCTAACAAGTGCTGTAAAAAAAACACAACTTACCGGATATGGTGCTGTAGGCGGCCTTCTCCTTCTCCTCTTCTCTCTGCTCCGCCGTCTGCTCCTTCTCCCTCTTCTCATCTCCTGTAGGAGTGCCGCGTTTCACTCCCATCGCAAAGATCGCTTCCTTTTGATCATCCGTCAGACCGAACTGATGGTGCACACAGGTAAACAGACAGGCGAACCAGTAAACAAACCTTTGGAGAGAGTATCTCCATACTAGCCTTCTTCTTGTCCTTCTTGCTCAACTTCTCGTCTTCCTTCTTCGCTACCGGAACGACAGTGAACCTGTGAGTATAGAATGTTTCTTATCACCGCGCGAACCCGTGAACGACCAACTTTTGTTACATTCTACATTTGTGTTTTACATTTATTTCTTCCTCTCTCGCATCGCGCGGTCGGGTCGAAATCATCTTCCCCCAGCACCCTTGAGCATGGCGGGGAATTGCAACGCGATGTTAGTACCGGCCCAATAATCACGCGCGCTTCAAAGTGTGCACGCACGATTATGTCACGCACTAGCGTTATGTTAAGGTACGCCTCTGCCTAGGCGGCCGCTGTCCCAATCCACCATCCACTCGACTCATACTACTCATGTGCCCCCGAGTGTGCACGCACCTGTCCCTCTTCTGTCCGATGCCCGTCTGCTCGGCGGCCGCCTTGGCCAGCTGGAAGCGCTTGTCGACCTCCTCGATGGCGGAACGCACGCGACGGGTAGCCTCCGCCTGACGGGCGCGCATGCCCAGCTGGAGAGAGGGGGTGAGGGGGGATGGGAGGGATGAGAGAGAGAGAGAGAGAGAGAGAGAGAGAGAGAGAGAGAGAGAGAGAGAGAGAGAGAGAGAGAGGCAGCCGCACCTTCTCATCCACCACTTGTTCCAGGTGCTTCCGGCTGATCGAACCTAGCAGAACCATCGACTCTGAAGTTTCGTTTCTACAACATTTATACACAAACAAGTTTTCGTCATATGAACAGCGTAGAGAATCGATTTGTTGCTCCAGGTACATAACTAATAAGTTGGCGTAAAAATATACCGTACCCTTGCTCTCGACCACCGGATAAGCACGCAGTCGGGGCATGTCCATATCGAGAACAACATCCTGCAGCTCTCTGAAAAATCTCTCTCCCTCTCCCTCTCTCTCTCCCTCTCTCTCCCCTCTCTCTCTCTCTCCTCTCTCTCTCTCCTCTCTCTCTCTCTCTCTCTCCCTCTCTCTCTCTCCCTCTCTCTCTCCCTCTCTCTCTCCCTCACCTGTACGTAAAATCCCTGCTCACAAAAGCGACCGGCGATACCATAAACTGTTCGACGCGAATGCGATGGAATCTACAATCATGTGAATTATTAAAGAAAAAACGAACAGCACTACAATCACACTGGTGGTGCTTCCAAATGAAAAGTAGCCAGCTTGTGTCACCACCGCACAACACACAGTGATACCCACACACAGACTGACAGACTGACATACTAACAGACAGACTGACAGACACAGACTGACAGACACAGACTGACAGACAGACTGACAGACTGACAGACTGCCACAGACTGCCAGACTGACACAGACTGACAGACAGACTGACAGACTGACAGACTGACACAGACTGACAGACAGACACAGACTGACAGACAGACACAGACATAGACACACTCTCCGCATAACTCCATTTCACTCGCATGTTACCGGCTGGGTTGCCACATGAGCAGACTGTCGCTGTAGACAAACAAATTTACTACTTCCTAACGCGGGTTTCTGTATGCATATTACTGGAAAAATACAACTGCAAAAACTCACACACTGCTCGTGTGCGGTAGATTGGGGAGGTAGGGAAGGCTCTGCAAGATATGCATGAATGGGAAGGGAGGGAGAAGGTGAAAGAGAGAGAAAGGGAGAGAGAGAGAGAGAGAGAGAGGGGGGGGGACGCACCTTCATTCGTATGATCGAGTCGTAGATGGAGGGCTGTAGGTAGCTGCACACAGCGTTCGCAATCAACACTGCGATCTGAATCACAATGATGATCTTCTGATAACAAAAAAAAAACTTATTGAGTGAAATAGTTTTTGGAAAGAACGCAAAAACCGAGAGAGAGAGAGAGAGAGAGAGAGAGAGAGAGAGATGACCAACCATGACGGGTAGAATGTGTAGGAGTTGTCCGGTCAGTTCGAACACAATCACAGCGACCGACACAGTATGGGTGACAGAGCCGCAGAACGCAGCGGATCCTGGAAATTACGAAATAACAACACCAGTGAGAGATAGCAGAAAGAAATGCACAACTGTTGCGAGTACCAGTTTCTACTGTGTACAACACTTCTCCTCACCGACAACGGCGTAGACGCCCGGGTGTATGTGGAAGCCCCCGTTGTGCGGGTCGGCCAGGCCCTCCGGAAACGTCATCGCCATCAGCTCGCCGACCGTGCGACCGAACGCCGCGCCTGTGGTACACATAATCATTCTCATCTTATTCCTGGAGTCTGTGTCGACCATTCAACCGGCAGTCTCCTCTCCGTCTCCTCCCCATTCACTCACAATATTTCGGAAAATATCGAATCAAGCAGCACACGAGAATTGCGTGAATTAGTGCGAGGTCGTATTGGCACGTATTTCGAACAGCTTTTGGTGCGTGGTATTTGTGATTGTGATGATCGATCGATCGCCACTCACCGAGTACGAATACCGGCATGAAGATACCCGCCGGAATGGGCAGAGTCGACGCGACGATGGTGAGCACGAACTGAAAATAGCATAGTTGCTAGACGTCATGATATGCTAGAGAAATTCGAACGAATTTTTACCATAAAAAGAACGAAAGAGCAGGCTCATGAAGAAAGGCTCATGAAAAACTATAATAAACAAATTTCAGGTAAAAATAAAATAACAAATGCATACAAATATGTACATGAATATGCGATTGTGGATAAACATTTGATAGATTTGATTGAAACAAATTTCAAACGCACAAAAGTGGCCTGGAAGACTGCCAGCTGGAGGAGATAGTTGTCGTGGATGTCGTCGCTGCCACGCCGCCAGCCCTGCAGCGCCAACTGCTGCTCGTCACTGACAACACAGACTCTCTTCCTTTCTCCCTCTCTCTCTCTCTCCTCTCTCTCTCTCTCTCTCTCTCTCTCTCTCTCTTCTCTCTTCTCTCTCCTCTCTCTCTCTCTCTCTCTCCACTCACTTGCAATAGCTCGTATGATTCGCAGGCACACTCCACGTGCAGTTCATGAAGAAATCATTCAGCGTGCCGCCAAACTTCTTCTGAAAATCGATAAACACAATCACACCATTCAAATCGATAATCAATAATCGATCGATACTCGCCTCTCCGCCGAGAAAGATGCCGAATCCCTTAGGGAACGTGAGTGAAGAGATAGTGAAAGCGACAATCAACGGGTAGAGAATCCAGCTAGAAGTACGTAAACAAGTAAACAAGTGAACAAACACGCGAACAACCCACTTCTTCTGGATGAACTTGGTGAGACTGTTGGTGCGCAGAAAGAGGACCATACTTCGGTGGAGGAGGATGAAGAGGGCACCGCCAAAGCCGCATACCAGACTGAAATAGGGGCGAGTGAGAGAGGGAGGGAGAGAGAGACAGATAGAGAGAGACAGAGAGACAGAGAGAAATAGAGGGAAAGAGAGGGGGAGAGAGTGAGAGATACCCGATGAACGCAAAGACGGGCAGCTCGATGGGATAGAACGCCTCCGAGGGAAAGTCGGTTTGGAAGTAGGCGGACACGGTCACTGAAAAGGTCTCCCTCCCCCTCTTCTCCTCCCACATCTCTCTTCCCTCCCCCCCCCCCCCCCCGTCTCTCCCCTCTCCCCTCTCACCAGCCTCAGCGCTGAGCGCGACCCGCATTATCCTGAATGCAGTGGCAGAACATGTGGCTGCGAAGAAGCCCCGCCAGTAGTTGCGCACCGCAAAGTAGACCGAGGTGACTTCGATCGAGAACAACACGCCTGTAGGCAAATTGATATTGATAAGAATTTTCTGATAGTGACTTAAAAATTCTCAAAATTTTTCGAATACCGTAACACTTATTTTTGCAAGAAGCTCAAGTTATTCTCCTACCATAGCACTTGTTTTTGCAAGTTGATCAATTTCTTCTCCTACCGTGATACTTATTTTTGCAAGAAGCTCAAATTATTATCTTACCGTAACACTTAATTTTGCAAGTAGCTCAAATTATTCTCCTACCGTAAGACTTATATTTGCTATAAGCTCAAATTATTCTCCTACCGTAACACTTATTTTTTGCAAAAAGGTCAAATCATTCTCCTATCGTAACAATTACTTTTTGCAAGCAGCTCAATTCACTCAATTACCGTAACCCTCATCATAACAATGCGACTCCGAAGGGTAGCAGAATTCACGAACTAAATTCACGAAAAAAGAATCTGAGCGTAGAAAAGGAAACAATCAGTGGAAAACGTGCCTCCAACAGGTGCGCTAAAGGTGCAGGCGACTCCCACCGCACACCCTGCTGCCAGCATCTCGGAAGAGCGAGACTCGTTCCTGGAATAGACAGCTCTCTCTCTCTCTCTCTCTCTCTCTCTCTCTCTCTCTCGCTCATTGCCTTGGTCGTTCATATCAGCCTGCTTTCTACTAACACCGCTAGATGTGAGCATGATTAGTAGATCCGGTAGAATGCAGTATGGTGCCACACACACACAACAATGACTGACTGGGAAACCTACTCTCACTCACTGGTATATCGCATCGGCTCCGTGGACAAACTTGGAGAGCAGGTTCGCCACCACAGACGCCACGTGAACGAACGGACCCTGCAAAACAACATTATCTGGCCTATATGTTTCAGTCAGATCAATTGCTAGTGCTACTGGCAAATTAGAATGCAATCAAAGCCGCGAGTGATCTCATCCTATTGTAAACCTACGCACCTCCTTTCCGATGGGCAGCCCGCTGCCGAGTGAGAGGGTGAGGCCGACCATCTTGGAGACGAGGGTGCGCAGCGTGAGGTACTCCTTCAGGATCACACCCCTCAGGATCGTCTTCATCTCCGGAATGCCAGAGCCTGCAAGCAATGTCGTCACATACTGGATGCCCGGACGGAACGGTGACAAGGGTCTACCGAATAGCGGACGAAGCCAATAGAGCGAAGGCAGGCTATGGGTGCATTGCAGAAACGAGACAAAACCAACTTTAACGGTATTGTGAAACGAGTACCGAGAACTTGACATGAAAAACGCTCGCAGAATTCACTGACCGATAGCCTGCGGGGCGACGTAGTGAGCGAAGAGAGCGGACGCGCCGACACACCCCACCACGTACAGCACCCACACAAAGTAGCTGCCCATCCACTGCGAGGCAGACTCCAGGGAGGTCGCGTACTGGTAAGAGTCGTAGTGCCCTGCAAACCATCTCTCTATCTCTCTCTCTCTATTTCTCTCTCTCTTTCTCTGTCTCTTCACCCTCCTTCTCTTCCCCCTCTTTCTCGAAACGTCTTGTCCGCTCCCTTTCTTTCTCCTTCTCACATTCACTCTTTCTCATGCATACTGCCTCCCCCTCTCTCTGTCCATATAAGGCAAGAGCACGCACATCCCTGGAGGTGTTCGATGGCCATGTCCATCATGAGACTGCACACCGCCATGACCAGGCCGAGCAGCGCCAGGTACAGCCAGTCCTCCAGCACCTGGTCGTAGAACAGAGAGATCGACGCTGCAAAAGGTGAAAATCAACAACAACAAAACTTGAAAAGTTAACAAAGTAATCCGACGGCATAACGTATATAAAACTCAGCAAACAGTACAACGGCAACGAACACTCATGTACTTATATCATGTCCAGTTGCCACAATGCGCCCACTCTCAGTGCCTCACACTAGTTAAGGTGACGGAAACGGACGAGAACCACTCAAGAGTGTCCCATGCACACGTTGCCGGGGCAGAAACAAGAAGCAGAAACACTTTAACATAATACTTGACGAGTTCCCAAGTTCTCATGACGACACTCACTCACCCCAGCTGAGGCACCTGCGGCGCTCCTTCTCTTTCTCTGCCGGCGCGTACCGCTGCTCCACCGAGCTGGAGCCAACCTGCAAGTGCATTGTTCAAATCAGAATGCGTCGAGAGTAGTACATTATAACACCAATGGAAATAACGGACGATTACTGTAAAATAGAATGAGGAATGTGGTGTGAGGGCATTGTTGATTGTTGAATGGCATATATGTTTCGCGTACACTTCACATTTGGCCACATGAGAAGTGGGTAATACTACGTGTATCATCGCATGCGATTGACTCAAAAAAGGAACAAAGCAGTAACTTTCATTCTTTCTCACCTCCCTCCGTCCATTTTTCCCTCTTTCCACCTCTCCCTCTCCCTCTTCCCCCTCTCTTTCTCTCTCCCCCCCCCCTCTCTCTCTCTCTCTCTCTCTCTCTCCCTCTCTTTCTCTCTCTCTCTCTCTGCCTACCTTGTTGAGGTTCTTTGCCAGCAGCGAGCCCATATCGCCGTGCTGCGCGCGAAACTGACCGAGTTGCTGAAAAAAGTTAAAAATGTAAGAAACAAAAATTCAATGTTTGATCAAAAACAATCTTCTACATAGAACTGGGAGGCAACAGTCTCCACTAAACTGCTGGAAGCAACGGGAAAATAGGCACGTATTTGAAAGGCACAAATAAAACCATTAAAAAATGAAGATCGCTCTCAGAAGGGTTTGCAAATCATATTCAAACATCTGGATGATGTGGCAAACAACGATAGCAAATCGGAATCGCCACGAGCACGAGACTGTATAATGGAGGGTGAGGGCACTTTTTTCGAGTCCCTCTGCGCGGAAGTGGAGACAAGTCACAAGTGGCTATCGTTTGGAGGCGCGCGGAGCAGGAGCAGGAGAAAGGGAGCAGTGAGAGGAGGAGCAGAAGGAGAAGGAGAAGACGAGAAAAGGATAGTGGTGCAATGCAAAAATGAGGAGGCGGAGTGACTGTGAACTCTAACAGCACGTGCAACGTGCGCTGAGAAAAGAAGGGCAAGGGCTATGTACATCATCACTTCCTCATCCTTTCCTGCCAATTCCACAGAAAACGAAAAAAGTGGATAAGGAATGTGGAACTGGGAGAGATGAAAAAAGTGGGAGGAGTGGGTGAGAAGCTGTACAGAGAAATGTCAATGAGAAGACTTATGATTCATTGGCAACACCAGAGTATGCTCACAATCTGCCGTTCCATCGACATGGTCATAACTGCAGGAGCGAGAAGAAGACAAATGAGTGAAAGAGACTAAAATATCTTCACTCTCATCTAATTCAATCATGGAACGCAGTGGGAGAGTGGGCAGCGCAATGGACGGTTCAACCTCGGCCGATCACATATTATAAACTGCAATCAATCGCTGATTGATTGATATGAAGGAAAGGGAGACGCTGATGACGAGACGACTAAAAATAGCCGCTGCTAATACTGTAACAAAGCAAACGAAGTCGAGGTGAAAGTGAGCACACACAGGTGCGTTAAATAGACACAATAAGATTGTGCATCACATTGTGGTGGGTTCAAATCGAGAATGATACTAAAGCACTTTGATGAGATGATACAAATGATCCATCAAAGAGCGCCGCGCAGTGAAAAGTGAACGGCAGATGTGACGAGTGAAAAAAGACTGGCGGGGGGGGGGGGGGGGGAATTCCCAAGCAAACCAAACGTGTAACAATCAAGTACACAGACCGTCAAAGAGATAGATAGATCAACAAGGCTGCGCCTTTGAAGATTCAAAGAGCACAAAGAATGTTTGGAATGGGAGCAGCGAGGGAGCAGGAGAAGCGGTTCCACGGAGCAGAGTGCGCCGAGAGCACGCGTCACCGCGTATTTTAAAAGGTAGTTTTGACAAAATGGCCGATAGCACAGACTGACCAAATAAGCAGATTATGTGACGGGGCCAGTTCTGACCAACAAGTGTCCGGGAGAAAAGAGAAAGCGAGAGTAGTACAAGAGGGATGCGAAATATATGCGCTGACGCACTGTACACGAAATACTTCCCTAATTCGCAAACACGACATTATCGCAACGCAATCTATCGTAACGAAACAGTACACAAATTAATTAGTGAAACACTCACGAAAGTGCTTTGATACGCGTACTCCTTGCGCTTTGCCAAGCCTTTCGCCGCATCGCCATTCTCCTGCAATTCCACGTACCGTACCCCAGAGTACTGTAACTACCGTACCTCATTGTCTGCGGAGTCTTTGCGGATGAGTTGCTGCCAGCCGTTTGTGTGCCCCGCCCCCATTGCGCATCGGAGATCCTGGAATCATGCGGTCAGATATATCAACAACACCGCGTGTTGCAATAGGAGCGAATCACAACAAGAACGGAAGAGAAATCTGCGCGGTTCACACGTTCCGAAAGAACACTCTGTGAGTGTGGGGGTGCAATGCGCGCGCGCGGTTGGCTGATGAGAGAGAGAGAGAGAGAGAGTCAAGTGGGAGCGTGTTCTACAACACGGAGTGAGAGAAGCGATTTGAAGATGGAAGACCCGCGCGGCACTCGATCACACATCCGACCACCAGAGCTCACGCGTTTACGCCAGTGAGATGAAGCCGACTATTTGCCGACACGTGTATGAATCACAAAACGCGTGAGATATGCGGACAGTGCGTGAGAGCGAGAAAAGCCGCGCATGGTCCAATGCAACACACAAAACACAAACAATCGATCGATAATGCGGAAGAGAGGAGAGAGGGGAGAGACGTGAGAAATGTGGCGCGCGCGGGAAAGGGCAAAGGTGGACGCGAGATTCAAGCTGCCCAAACAGACAAATGGCAGTGCGACATCCGAACAGAGTGGAATGGATGAGTGGATAATGTGCATGTGGGTGCGACCCATCCGCCCGCCACATATCACTCTCAAGAGACACACGGACACAGCGAAAACAAACGACGAAGTGAAAGCCACACCACTCAAAGACACAAACACTCACGCACACCGAGCACCCACGAACACGCGATCGCGAATCGGTAGATGGTAGATCAGTGCGAGATCACAAGTAGATCAAGGAACGAGAGCCAATCGATAGCGTTTCGAAAAGCGTCTGCGCGGGGGGTGGCGCGGCAATTAGTGCGATTTGCATGTGGCAGGCATGCTGGAGCAAGAGAGAGAGTGGCGCTATGCTAATTCGAATGTGCCGGAAACTGACTGGGCGAGCGATCAATCAGAAATTGGAGATAAGAAGAAGGTGTTGACTACAAACTATAGTTTCTTCTAGTCCGGCACATCTGGAGGCCAGTCTGCAAGTCTGCATCCAGAGACATAGTTGAAAATAGACAACACCCTCGATTTTGTGAGTGTTCTCTGATCGCTAGAGCTTCCTAAACAACGATTGAAATATCAGGCAGAAGTGCGACAACAGAAACTTCCTGGTGCAACGTGATTCATCCGCGGCGTATAGTGATGGAGACCGCTCAGATGAGCGGGGCGCAGGCCAACCAAAAGTCATCCGCGGTCCTCAAGCCTAGGCTTCTTCCCGCTCGCGCTCCGCTTCTTTCCCGTTCATCGCGGTTGGAGAGTCTCCAATTTCAAGGGGATGGCGAAATACATAATACAGAAATGATCCTGTGAAGTATGATCTCAACGGAGCTCATTCTTCTTTTTTCTATCTGCGATCAGAGAGTAGGGACCGCAACGTGAGGTGTAGAGTTTGTGTCGAAATCATGTAACATTTTATGACTGGACGCGTTACTTCTTCTAATTAGCGTAGAACGATTCGCCCTTCCGCGCTGATTCCAACGGTATTCGATTTATGGGAAAACGTGCCCCGTAAAGTATTGAAAATCGATAAAGAGTGATATGATGACGTCATATTTCTTTGATCTAGCCGCCATTGCCCAAAAAGAGTAATGAAAATTGATGTCATATGAGACGTATTTAATCAAGTACTGATTGATTACAATCAAACAAAGCATAGTGGTACTATTAGAAACGAATATATTCATAATTTGACCATGAATGACGTCATCAGTTCTTTGATCTAGCCGCCCTCTGTCGCACTTTCCCTGTGTGAGCGCGCGCTCGGGTGCGCGCGCGCACCGCGGAATTAGAGCGCAATGTGAATGATGAACCCTATGAACATTATATATTTTTGAAATCAGCTAAAGACGAACTACATTAACAAGTCAATTGCGTCACCATATCCGAACATCTGAAAATCTCATTGTGGTCCCTAATCAGAGAGTGTAATTTGCGCCGGGTTCACACGACCACATTTGCACGTGGATGTTCTCGAAAAGTGACATCAGATATATAACTACCCTATGCAATCGACCGTTTAAGACCATTTCAAACTCGTTCGAACTCCTTGATCTCAAAAAGTGCGGGCGTCCTCTTTTTCCACCTCTCGCTCGCTCCAATCAGGAGGGATCAGTTGCGGCACACTATCCCCCTCCCCCTCCCCTCTCACTCCCCCAATCGCTCAGGCAACCTGTTATTACGACCGACTAGACGCGTGTGCAACTGTTTCATTGCGTGTTTATCGATTGGGTGCTTCTTCGATTTTTATGAACGTCATTTACATAATCAAGTTTACTTAGATGCGGCTCGATGCCGCGAGCATCCCACTGTGCTGCATGCTAATTTTCGCCAGCGGTCAGCTGATCGACGATTTGAGTGACGTCAGTGTAACCGTTATTTTGCTAACTTGGGAATGGACGAAAGAGAATGGACATGAACTAGATGTCAAGTAGTGTGAATAATTTTATCGATACATCTCCAGCTCGTCACATCCGCGCCGTTGGCAGTGGAGGGATCCGCTGTGAATCCCATCGGCCAGACGCCCGAAACCGTCGTGCCCGGCGTGCCCTGCTCACTGGTACGTCGTCGGAATATGCATCCTCACACAGATGTGGGCGTCATAATCCGTAATAGCAATAGTGTCATGTGGTTGATGTGGTGCCACTTGTGCACACTGGTCAGCTGATTGTGATGTTTCACGATGTTGATGACGTCATGACGACGTTATGACGTCATCCTTGCAGGACGAGGCATCGTGGCTGACGTGGGGCGACTGGTCGTCGTGTACGGACAGCTGTGGGAGTTGCGGTATGCGGATGAGAACGCGCGCCTGTCTCACGATGAACGCGCAGTGCTCCTGCAGCGGGTGAGGAGAGCGGCTCTGTCACTCTGTCTCTCGCTACGTCCATCACTACATTTTCCACTTTTCCGTTTTCCGTGCGTTTTCCGCGTGGAAAAATCTCGGAAAAACCCGGGAAAAAACTCGGAAAACCGTTTTCTGGACCGCATTGTTCCGCGCGCGTTTTTCAGTGAACGGTGTATCGCGGTCACACCGCTCACTGGAAAAATGTCGCGGAACAATGATGTCTGGAAAACGGTTTCCAACGCTTTTCCGAGTTTTTCCCGTTTTTCTCAGGTTTTTCCCGATTTTTTCCGCGCAGAAAACGCGCTGAAAGCGCACGGAAAACGGAAAAAAAGAAATGTAGTGATGGACGCAGCATCTCCTTTCCTGGTCTAATAAGAGGAACTTTCAAATTCTATCTCAATCCATTCGTTCAGTGACTCGACCGAGATCGAGTACTGCAACTTTGAGATCTGCCGCTATCCGAGAACGACGTGCTGTTTCAATTTGAAGGTTAGTCAATCCACAACTTGCTATCACACTAGTTTCCCCTTCAACTGCTCAGGTCACAACCCTTGATGGCCGTTTCGCGTGCCTACAGAACAGCAGCTCAACGCCGTTCGGATAGCGAGTCTGGGATCCGGACTCCGGACTCCTCTCGGTCGTATTATGTAATAAACCGCGCCTCTCTCTCTCTCTTTATTGTTATCGCTCTCCGAAATACATAATCCCCTTTCCTCTCCCTATCGGCAGTGGATTGTCGCGTTGTCGTGCGTGTGGCAGATTTGAACCGACCAAACTCGACAGTCGAAACTCGAAACGCTCTTATCAGCCCATTTGCCTCGATTAATGATAAGCTATTTAGAAATCAGATTGATCTTTACATTCAACTTGCAAAAATCTTGTAGATGTGAATTTGTACCCGTGCGAAAACTAGTTTTCATGGCGCACGTGTGAGCAGCGGCGCGGGATTTGCTTGCGTGATTTGCAAACGATCTACTTAGCCGCCAAATTCGAAACGAATCAGGCCGTGAGCCGTAAGCTCGTAGTTATCATCATATGATTCAGCACAAACTAGTACAAAGACTAGAGTGTAGAACACTTCAAAATTCAAAGTCCAGACCGGACCAGCACTGAAGTGAACACACTCGCTACCCAATATACTTTATCGGTGTCGTAAGTAACAACACAGGTGCTTGAGTGCTTAGTCGAAGTGGTCGCCTCAGAAGCCACCTCCAACGACGATCTCATCCTTCTTAGCGGACGAGACCTAAGATGAGATTTTAACCGACCGAATTCGAGATTCGAAACTCGAAACGCTCTTATCAGCCCATTGATCCCGATCAATGAAAAGCTGTTCGATGGTTAGAATACAGTTTGTATAGTTTGTAGTATAACTTAATGGCCGGGTTGGCCAAAAGGATAGCGTCACAGCTTGCTAAGTGAAATGTTGCTGGTTCGATTTCCCTCGCGGGCAATTGTTCTGCCGAATTCCACTACCTCCCGGTGGGGCGCGTGAACCCACTCTCACCCTCTGAGAGCCCTACCATCGGCGGCCGCAGTCTTTCAAGATCTTCTACCACGCCTCGCATCCGGAACTGGTCACTTCGCGATGTTCACGCCCATCTACCATGAACAGTCAGGACTCGCGCCGCACTGTTCCAGCCAAGGAGCCCCAATACCCCATTGTAGGATTGTGTGTGCTTCCAGATAACCCATCATGCTACCATTGTATGTACATGTCGGAATCAAGATGATAAACATAACTTAATGGCAAACTCGTTTGCATTTGGCACATGTGAGCAGCGGCCGTATGTATTTGCTTGCGTGATTTGTAAACGATCTATCCGACCACCATAAATCCGAAATGATTTAGGCCGTGAGCCGTAAGCTCGTAGTTATCATCATATGATTCAGCACAAACTAGTACAGCGACTAGAGTGTGAAACACCTCAGTTCGAAGCTCAGCAGTACAATGAACACGCTCGCTACCCGATATACTTTATCAGTGTCGTAAATGTACAGGTATTGATGCCTAGTCGACTTGGCCTCAGAAGCCGAGTCCTCCAACGACGATTTCGTCCTTCTTGGCGGCAACGGCGGCCGACACCTGCTATGCACATTGTTTACTTTGTTTGTTTGCGTGACACTACTACTAAGACATACGTGGATATGACCGATCGATAGTCCCTTGCACACCCACCTTGCTGCCGACTGGGTACACGTCCCTGTTGAGGGTGACCGAGCAGACAGGCTCAGCCTGGCCGTACTGCTTGACAGCCGGCTGCGACCAGCCACCGAACCGAGAGTAGTCGGAGAAGTCAGCAGGCGTCTCGCCCGACACTCCGGGGCCACGAACGTTCCAGTACCTGGAGGGGAGGTAATGATAGAGAGAGGGGGAGGGAGAGAGAGAGAGAGAGAGAGAGAGAGAGAGAGAGAGAGAGATGCACTCACCACAGCGAGGTCGACTGGCAGGCGCCGGTCCATCCACCGGTGATCTGCTGCCAGTCATAGTAGTTGGTGTAGATTCCGATGTGGATGTTGTACTGCTGAACACGGGAAGAGGTTGTTTACTGGTTGCCGTTTACTCGTTTACCTGTCCCCTGGCGATGATGCTCTGGATGAAGTTGATGTTCTGCTGGATGGTGGTGGACCAGTTGATGGGAGAGGTCACCTAAAGCAATCAATCTATCATTCTATCTTGCATTTTCGTATAAGCGAGGCAACAGATCATATTAATACGCAAGCTATGATGCCCAGTACTTCAGCCAGGACACACCGTCCTGAAGGAAACCTGCTTCGGGTGCTCGGCGGGTGTGTCCGGCGGACAGATTGGGTAGGAAAGAGAGGAGACGCGATGAAGCGTACCTGGATCCACACAGAGCGGACGGTGATGGCGGCGTTGGTGAGTCCCTGGTAGACCTCGTCGAACTGCGTGTAGCCGGGCTTGGTCGAAGCGGGCGCCGGAGTCATGTACACCTCGATTCCCATGCCGGCTGGAAGTGCGATCGGTTATTGATTTCCTTGCACAAGTGAGTATTCATCGATTGATTGATTATTGATTGAAACTCACCGGCGTAGGCGTTCTTGACGTTCTGGCATCCGTTGCTGTCGAAGGCGCCGTTTCCGAGCGGCGAGTAGACGCGCACGAACGCCTACAAGTGCCATGTTTTCGTGGCGGGACCAATTTCGCCAGACTCACGGTCTGGTATCCCTGTCCGCGCAGGCACGAGAACGTGTTCTGGGAGGTGAGGGCAGCCAGGTCGACGGCGTAGTTGTACGAGGCCTGGAAATGAGAGATTAGAGAGAGAGAGAGAGAGAGAGAGAGAGAGAGAGAGAGAGAGAGAGATTAGAGAGAGAGAGAGAGAGAGAGAGAGAGAGAGAGAGATCGAACTTACGAGGTTCTCGGGGGTGAGGGCAGGGGCCTCCTTGACGTCAGCGGGCATCGACAGAGCGACGGCGGCGAGAGCCGCGACAGCGAGGAGACCACGCATGTCTGAAATGAGAAAGATACTCACACTGAACAATAGCGTACACGTAAAACACATGATTCAAAAAGACTAGTGTGAGCAGTGCGCTCGGAGCGGTCGGATCGGCGGGTCCATGGTTCCTTGCCCCGGCACCTCGTCGTTTTATCCGACGTGCTATCAGCGCTCGCCGCCGGATTGATTCGATGGTTTCTTATCACTGATTCGTTATCGACGCTGTTTGTTGGGACTGGAAGGTTCGGCAACGTTGCGTGATATGAGTCAGCCAAAAGTGACGTGTAATCGACGTGATCATATCGAAAAGTACAAGTACATCTGTAAATCCTAATTTAGTAATAACCCACCAAAGTATATATATTCTTATCGATATAATCATTGTTCTAATCACCGGAAATGGGCGTGGGTGTAGACTGTAAGCCTCTTCCCGAAAACCACGTACCCCTTATCAATTTGTCAGAGCTTTGTCTCGCTTATCAAATGTCGAGAGATTCACCTAAAATAATTAATGAAAAGATGACATCATGACATTTGAGCTATCTCTCAAACATTTGGTTGATCATCGATTCATGGTGCACTATCCTGCAAAATATGAAACTCTCAATATGCATTTTGTCTGATGTATTCCATTTCCAAAACACCACATGTCCGATTAGAATCGAATTGTTGCAAACATGACGTCCTATTAGAATTTTTAACATAGTTACACTACAAATGATGGGCAACGTGTTCTACCATCGTTATGATTTTGACCGTGCGTTTACAAATATTATAAATGCAATATTTAAGCTTCTATTTGCAGTTAAAATTTCCTGCAATAACACGACAAAGGATAGTTTCAATGTCACAGTTTATAAATACGTTAGTTTTCGAAATTATGTTTGGGTAACGTTTTTTTTCTTCAGGAGTCAGATTTTAGCGGAAGAGTTGAAGAAAACTGTAAATGGATGAAAAGTATGTATCTCGCAGTAATCGATGAGTTATGATGATATGAGTTGAATGGTTTTCAGTGCTGGACCTGGATGATTATTCTGGAAAAATTGAGAGCAACTGGACAAGAAAGTCGGAAAATGAAATGGCTGAAATAGTCCTTCCCCGATTCTCGGTAGAAGACAATGAAGCCGATGGAATCGAAGTGTATCTTATTATAGGCCACACTTGCACCTCTACGTCCCACGTAAGAATTACACATTATCATTCTGTATATAACTGTAAATTCTGTACTTTTCAGGAGCAACCATGTTACTTCAAATATCCAAAAAGTGGCTTTTTCAAAGTTTCTTGGAAAACGTTGTGGACGCAAAGTGAAGAGTGGATAGACTTGCAAAATCAGACATGCTCATCGTATCAAGATTTCTTCCCACATGAAGGCGGGAAAACCTGTTTCGACCATTACGGTAACATTGCAGGAAAATAAATACACAATGAAACAATTCACAAACTTATTGTTTTTATGTTCTCAAACACACACACACAACACAATGCGAAAACTCTAACCAACACACAACTCGATTTTAGCAATGATATTAACTGTTAGGGGTTTGTAAGAGGGGAGTGACGTCAGCAGTGACGTCATACGTCGTTCGTCATCCCTGTTCCTTGTGGAACTTAGCTTCCTCATCTTCATCGTCCAATTCGGCAGACGAAAGCACACTGGAAGACAGTAGTAGAGAACATAGGAAAACGAAAACCTACCCCATGACATGCTTCTTCCCACCGTCCAACTCCGCAAACGTCACAGGTGCGACGTGGTATCTAGAGAGGGCTGCGATGAGAGAGAGAGGGGGGGAGAGAGAGAGATAGAGAGAGATAGAGAGAGAGGGGGGGGGGGGGGGAGAGAGAGAGAGAGAGAGAGAGAGATAGAGAGAGAGAGAGAGAGAGGGAGAGAGAGAGGGAGAGAGACCTGTATACGACACAGAACACGGGTATCATGACGATATGGCTGGCGGCTCGACAGATCTGATTCAGCCCGAACATGGTCTCCCTCAGGAACCCGTCCCAAAAGTGCCCAGCAATCACGGGCACGAGAATCGACAGGTAGTAGACGCTGTACGAGCGGTGACGCAGCGTCGTGGGAACCTGACGCACGCAGTGACGCATGACGCAAGAGACGTGACGCACCAGTTCGAAGAACCAAATGGTGGTGGCGGCGGCGCGCGCCGCTTCCACCAGTTGCCGTAGGAAGTAGATCACCATGAACGAGTGGTAGTCCGAGATCACGCCGACAGAGTTGTCTAGAACGAAGCGGTGAGAGAGCGAGAGAGGGAGAGAGAGGAGAGAGTGGCGGCGTACCCTTGCTGGAGTAGGTGATCCTTTTGAGGCAGTGATCGTACTCCTTGTGGCTGAGTATCACCGACCAAGCACTATTCATGCACATGAGAGAGAACGAGGCGAGGACAGTGAAGCGCAGGCCGCCCAGCCTGGAATACGTCGTCAGTGTCACACGAATGTTCGCAGGAATGTTCCTAGCCTATCCCTGTGCACCATATGAGCCGAATCCGCCACTTTGGCATCACCAACACTTCTCGTCAGCTACCCGATAGACTCAAGTGCTCTATAGAAAGTGATAGACAACGACATCGATAGCCCCAAACCCAAATCAATCACTTGATTTTAGTGTAACTAAGGGTGGTAGATCACGAACGTATCAGTTGGTGCCTGATTCTGACTCTAACTTTTCTGTCCGGTCCGCTACGTCAGCCTACGATAGTTATTCTTGAATTTCGAATAACGAGGAAACTCAATGCATTCTACGAGAATCACTCGCACCTCAATGCAAAGTAGGTGATGAGTGCGCAGACTGATCGATACAGGTTGCGGATCAGATCCTCTTCGATCGGCTCCAGTTTGAGGTGCAGCTGCTCCGAGCGAACGTTGACCTGGTAGAGGAACTTGTACGCGCTGGAAAAGATCAATAAACCCATATCAATCAATAGCCACGCACGAGAAGAAGATGAAGAAGATGAAGGAGAGGAGGAACTTTTTGTTGGCGCCAATCATTTTGAAGTATTCGACCCAAGTGGCGGGGAGACGCTCTCTGAAACAGGGCGAACAAGTCTCTCTCTCTCTCTCTCTCTCTCTCTCCATCTCTCTCTTTCTCTCTCTCACTTGTATATCGTATCTTCCAGCAGTCTCTCCATCGCTTCCCTGTACTCCAGAGTGTTTTCGAGATAGAACAATTTCATGATTTTGTCGATATTCATAGAGATGAGCACGGTAGAGTAGCAGTCTTCGACAAAGCTGGAAAGTTCTCTCTCTCTCCCACTCTCCCTTTCTTTCTCTCTCACTCACACACACACACTCCCCCCTCTTTCTTCTGTAACTCACAATAAAATGGTAAACGATATGAAAGCTGTCATTGCAAAGTTGACAAGGTAGATATCTGTCCAGTCGGGTAGAATGTAGATGAGGAAGATTGTGAACATCGAACCGAGACCCGTTGCCAACTCGCCCGCCTGAACAGTGAGTGAGAGAGAAAGGGAGAGAGAGAGAGAGAGAGAGAGAGAGAGAGAGAGAGAGAGAGCTGACAGTGAAGACGAGCGCGCGCATCCAGAATGACATGGAGTCGAATGCGTTGAGGATGGAGAAATAGTAGGAGATGGTGTAGCCAGCGGTCACCATCGAGAAGCCGGCATTGTACGAATGCACAGAGTTGGACTGAAAGAGGAACTCTCTCTCTCTCTCTCTCTCTCTCTCTCTCTCTTCATCCTCTCCTTTTTCTTGTCCTCTTTATCCCGTTCTACCATTTTAGACGTTTCAAGTTGCAATGTGAAAAATTCGCGCATGTGACGCGACCTGTCCACTATCTCTCTCTCTTCCCCTCTCTCTTCCTCTCCCTTCTCTCTGTCTTTCTCCCTCTTTCTCTCTCTCTCTCTCTCTCCCCACAATCATAAGCAGGTATCCGAGGCAGTTGATGAGCATTCCGAGTTGCAGACTGTGGTGATTGTCCCACCGCATCAGCAGCGTCGACAGCAGAAATCCGATCACCATCGCCACTTGCTGCAAATACAATGGTTCTTTGTGACGTCCAAATTTGGAGGGCACTTTCACATTGCAGTTTGCTGCACGGCCAACATGTGATCGCAATATTCACTACTCTAACCGAACTTTTTCGGATAGTATGACTATCGTCGTTTGCTGCACAGCTACATACATACTACATGATCGCAAAAAAAATCGTGTACCTCATAGTCGGCCTTGTTTTCGACGAGCGCGCGCAGTCGGCCGGTTCGCTGCGCGCCCGTGGCTGGCATTTCCACCTGATAGAAGTGGTTGAGAGAGGGAGAGAGAGAGAGAGAGAGAGAGAGAGAGGGGAGAGAGAGAGAGGGAGAGAGAGAGAGTGGAGAGAGGGAGGGAGGGAGAGAGAGAGAGAGAGAGAGAGAGAGAGAGGGAGAGAGAGAGAGAGAGGAGAGAGAGAGAGGGAGAGAGCGAGAGAGTGGAGAGAGGGAGGGAGGGAGAGAGAGAGAGAGATCCCGCACCCTGTCGAGGAAGGTCGTCTTGCCGACGAATCTCTTCTCCGAGAGACCGAGCTGGTGCAGCGTGGGATAGCTCGTGTTCGTGCCAGCCGTGCAACGCGTGTAGTCCTCGTACGGCGTTTGATCTGAAAAAGGGGCGGGGCTAGAAGAGGCGTGGCCTAGTGGGCATTGCCTACTGACATTCGGCGAATCCTTGGAACTTGGCGACCGTCATACTCATACCGCAGATGAACTGCACGAGAATGAAGACCATGAGGTGCTTGCGAGTGCGCAGCTTCCAAATGCCTAGAGAAAGGGCTCTCTCTCTCTCTCTCTCTCTCTCTCTCTCTCTCAAACTCACTAGTATCCCCAAACAGCTTGTGGAACGAGAACCTTTTGCGCGGCGGCTGGAAGTAGCGCGTGGGGAGTGGTTACAGTGGGCGGAGCGTACCTTATTCTCGGTCGATGGCTTCTTCACGCCGGCCGGCTTGGCTGGCTTTGACTTGGGCGTGCACGCCTGAAATCAATAATCGATAATCAATCAATAAGCAATCGATAATCAATCGATACCTTGAGGTACTCGCGGCTCTCTCTTCTCCTATTGGTGCTCGGTGGCTGGCGGACAGCCTTGGCTCGCGCTTTCTTCGCAACCACTGAAGCCGCTCGGTACTCTTCCCGCTGACGAGCCTTTTTCTTCTGCAATTTTCGATTGATTATCGATTGATTACCGAGTTTTACAACGTACCACTTTTCTGGCGGTGCGGCAATCGTCCGACGGCGGAATCCCGTTGTTCGCCTCGCTCTTGTTATTCGACGACGACATCGCTTCCTGAAACAATCGATAACTGATCGATAATCGATTGTCAAACTCACCCCTCGTGTGCCCTTCTGCTGGAACACTGACTCCATGTCCGCGCCTGGAATGGTGGTGATAGAACCAGTGGAACCAGGGAACCAGCGGAACCAGAAAACGCACCAGCATAGTGGCGCTGTGCAACGTCGCCCATTGGGGGGCAGAGAAGAAGCGGCCGGCGCTGGTGGGAGATGGGAAGGAAATGACAAAGTGTGAGAAGGAGGGGAGGAAGAAAGGAAGGACAAGACGTCAGTGATCGTCTGAAAACGAGAGATGCGGCGAGCGAATAAAGATGCTGTGAGGCCCGTCTTCGTTGCTTGTGACCAAAAATCGCATCGGGCAGCTCAAACCAGAAACAGACACTCCGTATTTCGAACTGCGAGCGAGGTAGACCGAAAACTGTCGCCAACTGCATACAGTAGTGTTTGACAGAAGGGTAGCACAGACATATTTATGCCTACTTCCGAGAGATACATACGTAGGTCTGATACGTAATACGTCTAATACGTAGGTTCATCTCGTGATGAGAAGACGTGTATGTACATGTATGTAGTGTTGCATTTTTTTGTTGAAACGTCATCACTCGAATATACATGTTTTGCAATATCGCGTCTTCCATACTTCCACTATAAATATCACCAACAAATCTTCAGTTCTTTGTTTCTTCACATGTCAAAACTGATTTAAGATTGTGTGCTCTTAATTTTATGAAGAAGGAACTAAACTGCAGTTGTCCATGATATCTACACTAGTGCTGAACAATAAGTTTGCAACTAACTTCTGCAATTAGCTTTTTGTATGTCCCCAGAGAAATTTGATACGATATTTATTAGACTTCATTATATATCAGACATACGTTCATATCGTGTATACTCATATATTTGCTCGATCGTGTGCTTAGTTTCAGGTGTTGTAAAGCATGAGAATCTACGCTTCTCACTACTATCTCACATACGTAAACGGAGTGCTCTCTTTTCTTTTCAACTCATTACTGATATACTTTATTCAAACTAAAGCGAGTTTATTAAAGATCTTTTACGTGTATCAAAAATTCATAAACTCATAAACGCGTTTTACATACGAAGATGGATCTCGGAAACTACAAATATCTACTAATAATTTTCGCATCATTCGACATTTTCTACTCGATTCTACACAGTATCGTCGTGCCGGTAAGACCATAAGACAATATAGCGGTCAGTCTCTTTAAACCACTCTCGAAATACCTTCCAACTTTGAAATTTCTTTCAAAACGCAAACTTTTAACTTGTTTCCCGAAGACTTTCAACTACCTCCGAATCACATTGAAACACCTAAAACCTTTTTCTATTACTATCTCACATTTCACAATATGTTCGATTGTCAACAGCGTGGGTGGGGTGCGGGTGAGATGCAAAGAAAGATGACTTCCCGCACACTGTTGCCATTGTGAATAAAAATATTGTATGTGGTTCTCAGGCACATCGTATAGTGCGTTGTAGTCAGTGCACTTTTACAGGGCGTTCACACGCACCGCGACAGCTTCATTCTCTTCTCGTGCGGTCCGTTCTGGCAGGGGGAGTATGGACTGTTCAATGTGAGCTTAAAGTGAAAGTCTTAGGTGCTCATTGTTCAGTTCGGTCCGCTCTTTTCTGCTCGGTGTTCGCGCAGTCTCTCGTCCTCCTCGCCGCTCACTTCATCTACAGATACGTCGCGCTGTGCGAGTGGGTTCGGCTTCCATTAGGCTTCCGTGTGTAGGTTCGGTCGTAGGAAATGGGATTCTTTGATTTGAATCCATACTCACCTACATGTGTTTCAGATCGCACATAACTCACGTGCTCCACTCTCCCCGATGGCTGGCGGGAGCATTGAGGGCGGCGCGCAGCGCCGCCCGTTTGTCTTGATCTTTGACGCGCGCAGCGCGTCACCCCCAAGGCATACTCAATTTTCTCTATCCCAATACGATATACTCCATAGTATGTGTTTTTTTGTTAGAATATCATTTGACAAGACTTATGAGTATGATACATAAGAAATAAATATCGGTTGCGGCTTCCAAAATATCCAAAACAACTTTTCGCTCATTCTGCCACTAAACGTGTTTACGACGACGACGACGACGACGACGACGGTGTGCATCACGTAAGCCCCGCCCACTGCACTCTGCGCTCATTGGTCGCTCGGCCCACTGTCAGTGCAATCTGATTGGCCAAACGCTCATGCCCCGCCTCTCGCTCAGACACTCTTACATCCCGGCCTCTTGGCTCTCTCACGAGCGTACGCTCTCTGCGCGCTCTCTCTCTTCTTCCAGCCGAGCATGCCCCGCTTTTCGATCAGCCACTCTCTTTCTCTCTCTGACCTCTGATTCTCTCACTCGCGCACGCTCTCTGCGCGCGCTCTCTAACTTTCTCGTGCGAGCCATACTGGGCAGCCGGCCTGAAATCAAATCGATCGTACGGTGGAGAGGGCGAGTGAGAGAGCTCGGCAGTTAAAGAACGTGCGAATAGCGGAAGAGCAGAGCAGTGCGGGTGAGGCTGCTTTGATCTCTGTGCCACAACTTCCCAATTCTAACAGTAATACTGCCATTAACATATATTAAGGAAGATCAGTTTAACGCACTCGGCTCTGCAATTACAATTCATGACCGAGGTTTTAGTGCACTGACTACAGAGTGCGGGTGGGGTGCAGGTGGGACGCGGGCCGTCAACTAGTCGTCAGCCACCCGCATCCCACCCGCATCCCACCCGCGCCTCACCCGCACTCTGTAGTCATTGTGGCTCAAAATCTAATGTACGTATGTGCATACATAAATGATTCTAAAAGCAACATTCGAATCCATTTACAAACATTCGCAAAACATTCGCAAAACAAACAGGCAGATATGAAGATCGAACGCGCCTGGTTAGTACCAGTACGGCCTCAACCTACCACTTGAGCTATTCCACATCATGATGAAACTTCTTTGAGAATATGGGGTGGCTAGCGCAGTATATGTGCGCGCAGCTATCATGCGGTCCCGAGTTCAATCCTCTTGCCGGCCAATGATGTACGCTAGTCACGGTGGAGTGACGGCCACCTTCACAACATTCGTGAGCCTCTAGTCAGAAGTCTGTGACGTCATCTGATCCCAATAGAATTTCATTTCGACTAGCTAGTTACTTGCTAGGTAATGGAACTGCTTAGGAGATGAAGGGAAGAAGAGAGAAATTTGTATTGTGTGTAGCGCGCGTCAATGAGCGACCGGCAGAGGCGTGAGCGATTGGACCAAGCTATATCGAAGGTTTCTAATTGAGATACATTCGTTATATAACACAACATTGTTCGGCAACACATGATCTATCAGTTTCAAAAAAGCGGGAATCACAGAAACTATTTTATAATTTCAAACCAGTGAATATTACTATGTAGTATTGTTGTATAAGTTATTTGTATTTTCAATCATGACATTCTGACTAGTGAGTTTGTAATATGTATATTTTATTTTCGTAATTCACCAATGTGAAAAAAATTTCTTCGAAATTTGAGAAAAGGACATCCATTCTCTTTCGAAAAGTACGTAAGTAAAGAGAAGAGGTTTGTCTGGATCTGATTCAACAAAAGCACATGCATAAAATCTCTTTGCAGCTGACTAAAATATCAAAACAAACCTGCTCTTTCGAATCACTCTAAAATGTGTTTTTAAACATTAAAAATATAATCTAAGGTGACTGTGAAATAGGCCAAATTTTTATTATAATTCACTGTAAATAAATTATTATAATGCATTATATTTATGTTCTATTTTTATAAATTCGAAAGAGCAGGTTTGTTTTGATATTTTAGTCAGCTGCAAAGAGATTTTATGCATGTGCTTTTGTTGAATCAGATCCAGACAAACCTCTTCTCTTTACTTACGTACTTTTCGAAAGAGAATGTCTGTTCGGTCTGACATTCACTGTCGTCTGGTTCCTCGACTGCTATCTCGTGCTGCGACCAACCGACGAGTTCAGGTACGAGAGAGAGAGAGAGAGAGAGAGAGAGAGAGGAGAGAGAGGAGGAGAAAGAGAGAGAGAGAGAGAGAGAGAGAGAGAGAGAGAGAAAGAGGAGAGAGAGGGAGAGAGAGAGAGAGCGAGAGAGAGAGAAAGAGGAGAGAGAGGAGGAGAGAGAGAGAGAGCGAGAGAGAGAGAGAGAGAGAGAGAGAGAGAGAGTAAAGAGAGTTTCATCTAGACTCTACGTGCGCGATAGCATGGCCGAAATGTATGACGTCGACACGATGGAGCTCGGTTTTCTGGGACCTCTGTATAGGGTGAACCAATGACGTCATCACACAGTCTCTTCTTTTAAGATCGAGCGTGACGGCGAGACCGTCACTCTGTGGGACCGCAACCTCGGCATGCTCGTTCTCATGTCAATGCTCGGAGGTAGCTTCGGTGAGACTTTTGGCAAGACGCCAAGCCGCAGCGCGCGGCTATTGGGCACGTGACGCGGCGCCCGCGCGCTCTCTTTCATTTTAGCTACTCTCTCCGGGAGAGAGGGGCTGGTGACATCACTCAATCCCTTTGCAGGTGTCATCCTCTACTGCGGCTGGCACATTTACAGTCAGCTCTCGCAATTCGGCATCTCAAACAAGACCAAGCACATGCAGCGGCAGCTATTCAAGACGATTGTCGTGCAGGCGAGACAAACAATATTTATTGCAGTTTCTCAATTTCTGATTGTCTAGTTCTTGTCTGGATCGACCGAGAATATATCATTTCTTGTAATTTCTTATTCAGTACGTTTCAGTCAGCGATCCCTCTGTGCATGTCGTATATCCCTTGCGGAGTCGCATTCGTCGCTCCCTTCTTCGGCATTCCATTCAGCGGCGCCAGTATGTACGTCGCCACTGCCTACAGCTACTATCCAGGTGACAATAGGGTTTTGGCGTAGTGCCATAGTCTTCCTTAAACTCACCTTTACCTTTATGTACTCAAACCACTCTTCAGCATTGGATCCTCTTGCTGCCATGTTCTTCATCGGTGACTATAGAAGGGCGTTGATTGCGTGAGTTCTGTGTAGACACATTTTGCTAGTCTGCTAGCGATGACGTTGAACGGTTGAACATTGCAGTTTTGTGACGTGCAATCGAAAAGTGGCTCCCTCGAGCGTCTCTCACCCCTCCCGGCCCTCACAACAAAGGGATAGCAAGCGGGACAGTCATCCTCGATAGGGAAAGAGAGAGAGAGAAAGAGAGAGAGAGAGAGAGAGAGAGAGCAAGCAAGACAGCCATCCTCGATAGAGGAGGAGAGGGAAAAAGAGAGAGAGGGGGGAGAGGAGAGAGAGAGAGAGAGATATCATTATGTCCCTTGTGATAGGATGTAGACATGTACATGGAATCTGCATCTGCGTGTGAATTTGTCAGCGTATGTGATCTGTGATTGAGATTGTGTAAAAAAGTAAGATAAATTTATTAACAAAGTCACAAACATCACATATGAGTTACACATGGCAAGTGAGAAGTATGGCGGCGGATTGCTAAAAGACTCGAACATATTGCAACTCTGTCAACTAGTGAGTAGACACACGGCGTCTCCCGTCCCTCGGAGAGCATTTCAATCGATAATCAATCAATACAAGTATACGTTACATTTTGATGACGAAATCGTCCGGCATCGTGGTGGTGATTTCAGCGCGTTGCACGGTGCGCGCAGGAGACGAGTCAGCTGTGAATCTGCAAGGGAGGGATGGAGAGGGAGAGGGAGGGAAAGAGAGAGAGAGAGGGGGGAGAGAGAGAGGGAGAGAGAGAGTCTGCTCACCTCTGTATCGGTTTGTTGGCGATCGGATTTGGCGGCTGCGGCTCGAAGCATTTGAATGAGTGCCTCTTCTGAATGAATCGCCTCTCCGGCTCCGGAGTCCGCAACGAGCATTCCCGCCGCACTCGCGCGCTGCAAATGTGTGCGTGCTTGTTTACTTGTTTACATGTTTGTTTACTTGTTCACGTGTTAGTTCACTTGTTTGAATGTCTTTACTTGTTTACTTGTTTGTTTACTTGTTTACTCACTCTTGCGTGCTGCTGTTGCTGCCGGGTGCGGAACCTGCGTCGTGTATCGGACTCATCATTTTCATCGAAATGCGCTTCTGCACCGACGCCTTCGGGCGCACCATCGGTGCCTGGCTCTGAAACATGTTGTTTACATGTTGTTTACATGTTGTTTACATATTGTTTACATTTTTTCAAATCATTATGGGTTGCAGAAGTGTGAACAAAAAAACTAGTGTTAGTAACAGCGGTCAGTTTAGTCGAAACTCCCTTCGCCGTGTTCGAAAGCGACAAAACATCGATGAGACTGACAGCTTTACATAAAGTAAACGAGTGTTAG
The DNA here is from genome assembly GCA_963966185.1 of Rhabditoides inermis. Taxonomy (NCBI): domain Eukaryota; kingdom Metazoa; phylum Nematoda; class Chromadorea; order Rhabditida; family Rhabditidae; genus Rhabditoides; species Rhabditoides inermis. The sequence continues at coordinate 2,474,936 of CAWZYM010000331.1, read as the reverse complement.
TACCTTCTTCAAGCACAAAACTCGTCGAGCGCATCACGGTTGGGCCCATCTGAAAGTGATGTTAGTACAAAAATGAGTAAAATCAACATGAAACGTGGTAAAAATGAGGTTGTTAGTAAACGGTAGAAGTAAGTAAGTACGCGCCTTTGGGGGCGGCGGTCGGGGCGGTCTGCGGCTCGGCCGGAGGGACAGACTGCATCGGGGAGACACCCGCGGGAAGGGAACGTCCTGGTAGTCGTCGAAGGTCTGCGTCTCATCCTGCGCATACGGAGACGACGGGTCGATCGCTAGCTGGACTAGTTGGTTAGCCTTTGTTAGGATGAAACGTAACAATAACGTACACAGGAACGTACACAAGCAAGCGTCTCACCGTTGGGACTGGCGGGGCTTCCTTCACGGGAACAGGCTTGGGCGCGGCTGCGGTGGGCTTTATCTCGATCCTAGTGACCTTGCTCCCTTCCCTGTTGACTGGCGGCCTAGCAGCGGACTGCGCGCGTTGCACCCGCGGAGGCGCCTTGGGGGCGGGGGCAGGGCGTCTAGCGGCCACTGCGGTGGGAGGGAGGGGTTGGAAGACGGGACGGTACTCGTTGACTCCAGTGGAAGAGGACATGACTGTGGAGAGGGTGGAGGGCAGCGACACTTCCACCGGGATTCGGGAGGACTGCAAGAGGAGGATGGGGGGAAGAGACAAAGGGAAGGTGACAGAGGGAAAGGGGCAGGGGAACAGAAACAGTGGTTCACTCTCTCACCTTGGGAGTGGACTGTACTCTGGTGAGAGTGGGCTTGGGCGGAGTCTTCGCAGGCAGGATGGTCGGTCGAGTCGTCTTCTCCTCGCGCGGGAGAGTACGGGCCGACAGATCGCGCACCTCCTAGAATGCGCATAAATCCTTCACCTTTAACACTTATGGAGCGAAACGTATAGAACGAAACGTATGGTGTATGGAAAGCAGTAACAGTGACATGACGATGTAGTTTTCATTATCACAGTAACATACCTTCACCGCCTCTTCCTTCTTCTTTCCTTCACCGTCCACGGACTGCTTCCAGAGATCCAGCCATCTGAAACGATTGTTTTGTACTCATATTTAACTTCAATATGCATTGTTACACAGGAACCAGGTTATTAAAGTGAATAGTCTACGTAGTATTTATAACATACTTGAAACGTACTCGTAATGTACACACCTGAGTTTCTCCTTGAGTGATGGCTTGTTCTGGTCGTATATCTCTTGCGGTTCTCTGGTCGGCTCCTGGCTCTTTGCCCGGCCGCCCTTCGCCTTTCCAGACGGCTTGTAGTCGTTCTCGGTCCTGACACGAAAGTCTGATATGTAAAAAGAGTGTTTGTGATGTGTGAAGGTGTTGAAATCTTCGGCATTGTGAGTTGTGACGTCATGATTGATTCGTTGATAAGGTGTTAATCGGGGAGAGACTAATCCCTCACCTCGCCTTCACAGCAATGTTCTCCTTCTTGATCTTCTTTCGCAGCTGGTTCCTTACTTCACGCATACCCTAAAAATCAGCAAACTTTCCAACATCAAAAGTGAACGCTTGATTTCCTCCGCACAAATTAGAGTAATCCCGTAACAATGACCCCCAGCTCTCGCAATTCGGCATCTCAAACAAGACCAAGCACATGCAGCGGCAGCTATTCAAGACGATTGTCGTGCAGGCGAGACAAACAATATTTATTGCAGTTTCTCAATTTCTGATTGTCTAGTTCTTGTCTGGATCGACCGAGAATATATCATTTCTTGTAATTTCTTATTCAGTACGTTTCAGTCAGCGATCCCTCTGTGCATGTCGTATATCCCTTGCGGAGTCGCATTCGTCGCTCCCTTCTTCGGCATTCCATTCAGCGGCGCCAGTATGTACGTCGCCACTGCCTACAGCTACTATCCAGGTGACAATAGGGTTTTGGCGTAGTGCCATAGTCTTCCTTAAACTCACCTTTACCTTTATGTACTCAAACCACTCTTCAGCATTGGATCCTCTTGCTGCCATGTTCTTCATCGGTGACTATAGAAGGGCGTTGATTGCGTGAGTTCTGTGTAGACACATTTTGCTAGTCTGCTAGCGATGACGTTGAACGGTTGAACATTGCAGTTTTGTGACGTGCAATCGAAAAGTGGCTCCCTCGAGCGTCTCTCACCCCTCCCGGCCCTCACAACAAAGGGATAGCAAGCGGGACAGTCATCCTCGATAGGGAAAGAGAGAGAGAGAAAGAGAGAGAGAGAGAGAGAGAGAGAGAGAGAGAGCAAGCAAGACAGCCATCCTCGATAGAGGAGGAGAGGGAAAAAGAGAGAGAGGGGGGAGAGGAGAGAGAGAGAGAGATATCATTATGTCCCTTGTGATAGGATGTAGACATGTACATGGAATCTGCATCTGCGTGTGAATTTGTCAGCGTATGTGATCTGTGATTGAGATTGTGTAAAAAAGTAAGATAAATTTATTAACAAAGTCACAAACATCACATATGAGTTACACATGGCAAGTGAGAAGTATGGCGGCGGATTGCTAAAAGACTCGAACATATTGCAACTCTGTCAACTAGTGAGTAGACACACGGCGTCTCCCGTCCCTCGGAGAGCATTTCAATCGATAATCAATCAATACAAGTATACGTTACATTTTGATGACGAAATCGTCCGGCATCGTGGTGGTGATTTCAGCGCGTTGCACGGTGCGCGCAGGAGACGAGTCAGCTGTGAATCTGCAAGGGAGGGATGGAGAGGGAGAGGGAGGGAAAGAGAGAGAGAGAGGGGGGAGAGAGAGAGGGAGAGAGAGAGTCTGCTCACCTCTGTATCGGTTTGTTGGCGATCGGATTTGGCGGCTGCGGCTCGAAGCATTTGAATGAGTGCCTCTTCTGAATGAATCGCCTCTCCGGCTCCGGAGTCCGCAACGAGCATTCCCGCCGCACTCGCGCGCTGCAAATGTGTGCGTGCTTGTTTACTTGTTTACATGTTTGTTTACTTGTTCACGTGTTAGTTCACTTGTTTGAATGTCTTTACTTGTTTACTTGTTTGTTTACTTGTTTACTCACTCTTGCGTGCTGCTGTTGCTGCCGGGTGCGGAACCTGCGTCGTGTATCGGACTCATCATTTTCATCGAAATGCGCTTCTGCACCGACGCCTTCGGGCGCACCATCGGTGCCTGGCTCTGAAACATGTTGTTTACATGTTGTTTACATGTTGTTTACATATTGTTTACATTTTTTCAAATCATTATGGGTTGCAGAAGTGTGAACAAAAAAACTAGTGTTAGTAACAGCGGTCAGTTTAGTCGAAACTCCCTTCGCCGTGTTCGAAAGCGACAAAACATCGATGAGACTGACAGCTTTACATAAAGTAAACGAGTGTTAGTACCTTCTTCAAGCACAAAACTCGTCGAGCGCATCACGGTTGGGCCCATCTGAAAGTGATGTTAGTACAAAAATGAGTAAAATCAACATGAAACGTGGTAAAAATGAGGTTGTTAGTAAACGGTAGAAGTAAGTAAGTACGCGCCTTTGGGGGCGGCGGTCGGGGCGGTCTGCGGCTCGGCCGGAGGGACAGACTGCATCGGGGAGACACCCGCGGGAAGGGAACGTCCTGGTAGTCGTCGAAGGTCTGCGTCTCATCCTGCGCATACGGAGACGACGGGTCGATCGCTAGCTGGACTAGTTGGTTAGCCTTTGTTAGGATGAAACGTAACAATAACGTACACAGGAACGTACACAAGCAAGCGTCTCACCGTTGGGACTGGCGGGGCTTCCTTCACGGGAACAGGCTTGGGCGCGGCTGCGGTGGGCTTTATCTCGATCCTAGTGACCTTGCTCCCTTCCCTGTTGACTGGCGGCCTAGCAGCGGACTGCGCGCGTTGCACCCGCGGAGGCGCCTTGGGGGCGGGGGCAGGGCGTCTAGCGGCCACTGCGGTGGGAGGGAGGGGTTGGAAGACGGGACGGTACTCGTTGACTCCAGTGGAAGAGGACATGACTGTGGAGAGGGTGGAGGGCAGCGACACTTCCACCGGGATTCGGGAGGACTGCAAGAGGAGGATGGGGGGAAGAGACAAAGGGAAGGTGACAGAGGGAAAGGGGCAGGGGAACAGAAACAGTGGTTCACTCTCTCACCTTGGGAGTGGACTGTACTCTGGTGAGAGTGGGCTTGGGCGGAGTCTTCGCAGGCAGGATGGTCGGTCGAGTCGTCTTCTCCTCGCGCGGGAGAGTACGGGCCGACAGATCGCGCACCTCCTAGAATGCGCATAAATCCTTCACCTTTAACACTTATGGAGCGAAACGTATAGAACGAAACGTATGGTGTATGGAAAGCAGTAACAGTGACATGACGATGTAGTTTTCATTATCACAGTAACATACCTTCACCGCCTCTTCCTTCTTCTTTCCTTCACCGTCCACGGACTGCTTCCAGAGATCCAGCCATCTGAAACGATTGTTTTGTACTCATATTTAACTTCAATATGCATTGTTACACAGGAACCAGGTTATTAAAGTGAATAGTCTACGTAGTATTTATAACATACTTGAAACGTACTCGTAATGTACACACCTGAGTTTCTCCTTGAGTGATGGCTTGTTCTGGTCGTATATCTCTTGCGGTTCTCTGGTCGGCTCCTGGCTCTTTGCCCGGCCGCCCTTCGCCTTTCCAGACGGCTTGTAGTCGTTCTCGGTCCTGACACGAAAGTCTGATATGTAAAAAGAGTGTTTGTGATGTGTGAAGGTGTTGAAATCTTCGGCATTGTGAGTTGTGACGTCATGATTGATTCGTTGATAAGGTGTTAATCGGGGAGAGACTAATCCCTCACCTCGCCTTCACAGCAATGTTCTCCTTCTTGATCTTCTTTCGCAGCTGGTTCCTTACTTCACGCATACCCTAAAAATCAGCAAACTTTCCAACATCAAAAGTGAACGCTTGATTTCCTCCGCACAAATTAGAGTAATCCCGTAACAATGACCCCCAGCTCTCGCAATTCGGCATCTCAAACAAGACCAAGCACATGCAGCGGCAGCTATTCAAGACGATTGTCGTGCAGGCGAGACAAACAATATTTATTGCAGTTTCTCAATTTCTGATTGTCTAGTTCTTGTCTGGATCGACCGAGAATATATCATTTCTTGTAATTTCTTATTCAGTACGTTTCAGTCAGCGATCCCTCTGTGCATGTCGTATATCCCTTGCGGAGTCGCATTCGTCGCTCCCTTCTTCGGCATTCCATTCAGCGGCGCCAGTATGTACGTCGCCACTGCCTACAGCTACTATCCAGGTGACAATAGGGTTTTGGCGTAGTGCCATAGTCTTCCTTAAACTCACCTTTACCTTTATGTACTCAAACCACTCTTCAGCATTGGATCCTCTTGCTGCCATGTTCTTCATCGGTGACTATAGAAGGGCGTTGATTGCGTGAGTTCTGTGTAGACACATTTTGCTAGTCTGCTAGCGATGACGTTGAACGGTTGAACATTGCAGTTTTGTGACGTGCAATCGAAAAGTGGCTCCCTCGAGCGTCTCTCACCCCTCCCGGCCCTCACAACAAAGGGATAGCAAGCGGGACAGTCATCCTCGATAGGGAAAGAGAGAGAGAGAGAAAGAGAGAGAGAGAGAGAGAGAGAGAGAGAGAGAGAGAGCAAGCAAGACAGCCATCCTCGATAGAGGAGGAGAGGGAAAAAGAGAGAGAGGGGGGAGAGGAGAGAGAGAGAGAGATATCATTATGTCCCTTGTGATAGGATGTAGACATGTACATGGAATCTGCATCTGCGTGTGAATTTGTCAGCGTATGTGATCTGTGATTGAGATTGTGTAAAAAAGTAAGATAAATTTATTAACAAAGTCACAAACATCACATATGAGTTACACATGGCAAGTGAGAAGTATGGCGGCGGATTGCTAAAAGACTCGAACATATTGCAACTCTGTCAACTAGTGAGTAGACACACGGCGTCTCCCGTCCCTCGGAGAGCATTTCAATCGATAATCAATCAATACAAGTATACGTTACATTTTGATGACGAAATCGTCCGGCATCGTGGTGGTGATTTCAGCGCGTTGCACGGTGCGCGCAGGAGACGAGTCAGCTGTGAATCTGCAAGGGAGGGATGGAGAGGGAGAGGGAGGGAAAGAGAGAGGGAGAGAGAGAGTCTGTTCACCTCTGTATCGGTTTGTTGGCGATCGGATTTGGTGGCTGCGGCTCGAAGCATTTGAATGAGTGCCTCTTCTGAATGAATCGCCTCTCCGGCTCCGGAGTCCGTAACGAGCATTCCCGCCGCACTCGCGCGCTGCAAATGTGTGCGTGCTTGTTTACTTGTTTACATGTTTGTTTACTTGTTCACGTGTTAGTTCACTTGTTTGAATGTCTTTACTTGTTTACTTGTTTGTTTACTTGTTTACTCACTCTTGCGTGCTGCTGTTGCTGCCGGGTGCGGAACCTGCGTCGTGTATCGGACTCATCATTTTCATCGAAATGCGCTTCTGCACCGACGCCTTCGGGCGCACCATCGGTGCCTGGCTCTGAAACATGTTGTTTACATGTTGTTTACATGTTGTTTACATATTGTTTACATTTTTTCAAATCATTATGGGTTGCAGAAGTGTGAACAAAAAAACTAGTGTTAGTAACAGCGGTCAGTTTAGTCGAAACTCCCTTCGCCGTGTTCGAAAGCGACAAAACATCGATGAGACTGACAGCTTTACATAAAGTAAACGAGTGTTAGTACCTTCTTCAAGCACAAAACTCGTCGAGCGCATCACGGTTAGGCCCATCTGAAAGTGATGTTAGTACAAAAATGAGTAAAATCAACATGAAACGTGGTAAAAATGAGGTTGTTAGTAAACGGTAGAAGTAAGTAAGTACGCGCCTTTGGGGGCGGCGGTCGGGGCGGTCTGCGGCTCGGCCGGAGGGACAGACTGCATCGGGGAGACACCCGCGGGAAGGGAACGTCCTGGTAGTCGTCGAAGGCCTGCGTCTCATCCTGCGCATACGGAGACGACGGGTCGATCGCTAGCTGGACTAGTTGGTTAGCCTTTGTTAGGATGAAACGTAACAATAACGTACACAGGAACGTACACAAGCAAGCGTCTCACCGTTGGGACTGGCGGGGCTTCCTTCACGGGAACAGGCTTGGGCGCGGCTGCGGTTGGCTTGATCTCGATCCTAGTGACCTTGCTCCCTTCCCTGTTGACTGGCGGCCTAGCAGCGGACTGCGCGCGTTGTACCCGCGGAGGCGCCTTGGGGGCGGGGGCAGGGCGTCTAGCGGCCACTGCGGTGGGAGGGAGGGGTTGGAAGACGGGACGGTACTCGTTGACTCCAGTGGAAGAGGACATGACTGTGGAGAGGGTGGAGGGCAGCGACACTTCCACCGGGATTCGGGAGGACTGCAAGAGGAGGATGGGGGGAAGAGACAAAGGGAAGGTGACAGAGGGAAAGGGGCAGGGGAACAGAAACAGTGGTTCACTCTCTCACCTTGGGAGTGGACTGTACTCTGGTGAGAGTGGGCTTGGGCGGAGTCTTCGCAGGCAGGATGGTCGGTCGAGTCGTCTTCTCCTCGCGCGGGAGAGTACGGGCCGACAGATCGCGCACCTCCTAGAATGCGCATAAATCCTTCACCTTTAACACTTATGGAGCGAAACGTATAGAACGAAACGTATGGTGTATGGAAAGCAGTAACAGTGACATGACGATGTAGTTTTCATTATCACAGTAACATACCTTCACCGCCTCTTCCTTCTTCTTTCCTTCACCGTCCACGGACTGCTTCCAGAGATCCAGCCATCTGAAACGATTGTTTTGTACTCATATTTAACTTCAATATGCATTGTTACACAGGAACCAGGTTATTAAAGTGAATAGTCTACGTAGTATTTATAACATACTTGAAACGTACTCGTAATGTACACACCTGAGTTTCTCCTTGAGTGATGGCTTGTTCTGGTCGTATATCTCTTGCGGTTCTCTGGTCGGCTCCTGGCTCTTTGCCCGGCCGCCCTTCGCCTTTCCAGACGGCTTGTAGTCGTTCTCGGTCCTGACACGAAAGTCTGATATGTAAAAAGAGTGTTTGTGATGTGTGAAGGTGTTGAAATCTTCGGCATTGTGAGTTGTGACGTCATGATTGATTCGTTGATAAGGTGTTAATCGGGGAGAGACTAATCCCTCACCTCGCCTTCACAGCAATGTTCTCCTTCTTGATCTTCTTGCGCAGCTGGTTCCTTACTTCACGCATACCCTAAAAATCAGCAAACTTTCCAACATCAAAAGTGAACGCTTGATTTCCTCCGCACAAATTAGAGTAATCCCGTAACAATGACCCAAAAAAGTCGACGCATCAAAATCCACTTGGAACAATTCAAACTACAGTATGTTCTCCGGTAACTACAGTACACCCACATTGTCAGTGTCGACGGCGCAGGCCGAGTAGATGTTGCACACCTTCCACATGTTCACGCCGTCCGTCTTCTTTGCGTCAACAGCCTGCAATGACGCAGAGTTCCTTTAGCTCGCGTCATTTACGCCAGTTACGTCATTTACATTCCAGATTGTCACTACTACTGTCCTTTTTGCAGGCTTGACCGGTGATGAATCACATACATAGTATGTAAACTAGTTGCGTGGTTGCGTCATTCATACTGGTTGTGGTAGATTACTCTTCTAGCTTCCCACGTGTATCAAATTGGTAATCAAAATATCTTCAATGACAGTCTGTGAACTTCTATGTCGGTGACTGCATCAATCACTATAATCACTTCACTTCCTGCCGCGTACTTCTTCTGAAGTCACACAGGTCACAACTCTGAATCTTTCTACTCTGTTCAGAACAGCAGCAATCGGAAACAGTTTATAGTAACATTTAGTAATTTAGTAGTAACATTCAGTAATTTAATATTTTAATATACACACCTTCTTGAGTTGTCTGTGGCATTTCGCACGCGCCTTGCTGATGTCTTCGAGTTTCTTCACAGGAAGATCGAGTCTGCAAAAAATGTTTGCGAATTTTGTCAACGATTTCTCACTGATTATTATTATTGGTTTTCTAATCCCTCGTTGTTTGGCTTTTGAGTCACGGCACTTTTCCGTGATTGTTATCTGCGAATAATCACCAGGTGTGATCGACTGATAACCACCGGACCTTGTCAAGGCAAGGAAATCACACTATTATAGCACTAATAAACACAATACATTGCGATGTCTTGATGCAAAAATGCACACAATGCAACAGTACGCGAGGCTACACAAATAAAAATAAACGCGTTTTACCTGGACTGTGAAAAGCATTCGATCGCAGACTGCAGCTCCTTGGCATATTTATCCTCGATAGTGGATCTGTAAACAAAGTGTGTATACAAGTAAACAAAACCAGTAAACAACTTACAATCTGGCTGCAAACTCGGCGAGGGTATAGTCGCCTTGCCCCATTGCGTCTCGGAGTGGCGACTGAGCGGCGTGCCCTGCCCCTCTCTCTCTCTCTCTCTCTCTCTCTCTCTCTCTCTCTCTCTCTCTGCGTGCGTTCGAAGGGGAGAGTAGCCCAGTTCGACTCCTTTTCTTATCACTTTCCGATTTCACCCGAGAAACCCCGCAGCACTTACACGAACTGAAAAACCGGCGGCCAGATCGTTTTTCGAGAGAGAGAGAGAGAGAGAGAGAGAGAGAGAGAGAGAGAACCGTTCCAAAGTTCCCATCATTTCTCGAATCGCCAGCGTGAGAAGATACGTTTCATGAAACATCCGTTTGGAAGTACTTTATTCACTGTACACATTTATATTGCATATGATTTTGCGAACACTCTGAGTTTGGACCAACGAACACGAGACAATCAAATCGAGACAATATTAGCATTACAAATACTCGTACCGGCAGCGGAAGTGGTCCGCTAGTAGATCATAGTGGGAGGGTATTGATTGGTTATTGATTGATATCGATCAGCTGATCGCGGCTATCACTACTGATAGCTGATCAGTGCGATTCGAGTACGGCTATGGGATATGGGTCATTCGGTTTGAAACTTCGCCGCAAAAACGATGCGATTGGGAAAGGCGAAATCGAGAACGGAAGCAACATGGGTGATTAGGGCAAATGATAGTTGGGGGATCCGGCAAAGGGGAGAGAGAGAGAGAGAGAGAGAGAGAGAGAGAGAGGAGGGGGGCGTCAGATGCCCTCAGGCGTCGTGGTCGCTCATGTCGACGTCGTCCTCTTGCACCACCGTGCCGTCCTTCCGCACCACCTTCTTGTGCTTCATCCGCCGATTCTGGAACCACGTCTTCACCTGAAAAAATAACGCAATTAATATTTTGGTGATTACGTTTCACCTTTTACTTTTATTCAAACACAGTGTTTGGTTATCAATGTGACGGCTTATTTGTTTCTAAATAACACCCACCATGAGTGCATCTTGCAAACATTTGCCTAAATATCTCACCTGTGTTTCGCTCAAGTTGAGCATGTTGGCGAGTTCAATCCTTTCTGGTGTGGATAGGTATCGCTGCGTCTCGAACCGCTTCTCCAGACCCTGCATTATTGATTTATTGACTTATTGATTTTTTTTTAGAATCCGCCTGTTTATTACTCATCCCTATCACATGTCACCCACATGTACTCTACACAGTTCTATAACCACACTAACACACGCGCTCCGGCTTTGCATATGTTGTTTCATGTTTCACTCGTAGTGATGGATCGTTTTCGCGTTTTCGAATCAGTGTCAACAATCGAGGCGATTATATCTGGGAGTTGCATAGTACTATGGCGATTATGCTAATTTCGTTCTCATAATTCCGGGATGGGGACGTGGTGGTGGGCGAAAACATGTGTGATGTTGATTCGATAACGTGATATGCGAGTGAGCCAGCTTGCAGAAGAGTTCTAGTGCAGAATAGTGACAGTTCTAATTCAGAGTAATAATCACCAAGCTGCTGTATTGCTAATAAATCTACGCATCGGACATAGTAAAGTTTTTTCGACAAACCATACAAACGATCCCACCTGTAGTTGCTGATCGGAGAAGACGGTCCTCGCCTTCCTCCGCCTATAGCTCTTGCTGTTCGCAGCGAGACGAAGAGCGTCCGACGAAGCCGCCCAGAGCTGAGGGAACACTGCAAGCCACCTATCAACCAAGAGTGGTCCCGTAGTTTCCCGATTCCGTACTGTAGGTTTGATGTGCTATCAGATCAATCACTATCTATCAACCAGTCTTGCACGAAACTCCCAAAACTCACCGCTCCTTTGCGCTGCCAGCAGCATAGTCTGCTCCATGGGAAGCGACGCCAGCCAGAGAGGAATCGCCTGAAAAACCTCTCTCTCCCTCTCTCCTTCCCCCCCCCCCTCCCCCTCTCTACCTGGTCCCTGACGAGGTCCATCGGCAGTTCCATGTGTGGCTGCGTGATGGCTGCGAGTGTGTCGTTGAGGGATGCGGTGAGGGAGGAGGGTGGAGGGGAAGCGGGCGCGGCGGGGGAAGGAGAGGACGGAGACGGGTCTGCAATAGTGTTATGGTCAGTTGATGAAGTCTGGCTCAATGTCAAGTAGGGGAAAAAGAGAGACGGGTCTGCAATATGGTCAGTTGATGAAGTATAAGTATCTGACATACTGGTTCAATGTTGAATAGAGAAAAAAGGGGACGAGTCTGGAATACGGTCAGTTGAAGTATCTGTCATGGTCGTCAGCGTTTACCGTTGGGTCGTGCTTACCCGGCCCGTAGGGGAGACGGGTCAGAATTGGAATGTTTATCTCGAATCAGCGAAGAAGCACACAACTGCTAGAAAAATTTGAGATTCATATTTGTCCAAGTTTCTGCCTTACAATGCATATCGGTATAACATTGATTATGATAGAAGTGGTATGGGATTTCAACTGCCATTATGGAAGCATCATTATCACATGAGTAAATAACATGTGTCACTTAAAACGTGTATTGCATAATATGTTCCTTCTGTTGGCTACTATTATTTTGGAACAATTGCGTAGAGAAATGATTTATGATGAAAAGAAGAAAATCATGGGCATAATTGCAAACATAAAAAACATAAGTGTTACGTGAGCATATTATTGCCGAGGAACCATTACTACATCACACCGCAAGTGAGCTTTACGCGAGGCGTGAAAGGTATGGATAGCAAGTATGAACTGACCGTGTTTGACGGCTGGTTTGAGGAGATCATCAATGGAGAACCGCGGCTGGCTAGTCATCATCGCTGGTGGCAATATGACAACAACCCCCGCCCTCACTTACCGTCACTCAAAAGGGGCGGGGCCACCGTGGCTCCGCCCACACGGCGCGCTCTCATTGGCGGAAGCGGCGCGATTGGCCCCGCTCATTAGCGCCTTCCGTTATGTGGTTGTGAGCGGATTCAGTGTACTGTAGCCGGTGTAATTGGCGCGCCGCAAAACACCGGAAATATGCGGGAGGGATGGGATGCTTCGTTAGTTGGCGAGAAGTGGCAAAGAGTCCGCGAGCACAATTATATTGAAACCGCCGCCGCCCCAATAATAATAATAAGAAGAAGAAAGGTGTATCATCGCTATTGTAGCAATCAGGTTGGCGTTTGTTTGTAAATGTATTCCACAATACAGTACACCGCATGCACAGTACAGTATACCTGACCTCAGGTGAGTCTGTCGCGTGCCGCTGGGTAATCCGCACTTACAAACACACAGCTGTTCTCTTTCTCTCGCCACTTTCGGCCTATTCATCTCTCTTTGATCTGCCAATCGAGTCTGATAGACACGCGTGCCGATAGATTAGCATCCAATTAACACCTGTACTTGAACCTGCGCAGTAATCTCCTGTACCGTAACATTCAAAGGGGATAGAGGAACGGGAGGAGAACAGGAGAAGGGGCAAAGTGGCTAGCTGTTTTGCTCGTAACGTCTCGAGGGCACGCGTCGCAAACAATTATCCCGGCCACTCGCCAAGTTAGCCAAGACAATGGGAGTACGGTAATTGGCTGGCGACAAGCTGCGAAAAGGAGAGGTAAGCCGGAAATGAGGCTAGGAAGATGGAACTATAGGACACAGCTTGAGCCGGCGGCAAGTCTTTCGAGTTTCCCTGGTTACATTTGTTGAGTACTTGTTTCGTGATGTTGACTATAAAGTGTTGCCCACCTACTACCGTAGCTCTCATCTTCTAGCAGTCACTTTGCTCGATATGCCGAGATATCTCTAATTGACGGCTCTCACACCAATCCCTTTCAGACTATTGCAGGGCCAATTACTCGTAATGAGGAGTGACACCGTCTTCCCTTCTCCCTCCGTCCCTTCCTCTCCCTCTTATTCAGTTATGGCACATATTGAAGACACAAATGGGGGGAGTCTTCCTTCTCTTAAAAGCCCTCCTATTAGTCGGCATCTCATTAGGATAGAGGGGAGATGATATATCCATATAAGTCACGACTACACTACTCTTAGTGTTCACGAGTAATTGTTACGGGGGGCTGTCATAATTGCACCGTTGTCTCCAGTGAGCGTCTCAAATTTCTGGAGAGGCGACCATATGACCGAGAGTTTTGGGCACCTCTCTCCTTTTTTTGATGAATGGGTGTCACTACCCACTTCACCCCGGATGTACATTAGAATAGAAGAGGGGTAGAGAGAGAGAGAGAGAGAGAGAGAGAGAGAGAGAGAGAGAGAGAGGGAGAGAGAGAGAAAGAGAGAGAGAGAGAGAGAGAGAGAGAAAGAGAGAGAGAGAGAGAGAGAGAGAGAGAGAGAGAGACGCCCTTTGATCTACTCCCGGCTATTGATATACCCTCTCACTCATCCAATTATGTATGTCAGTGATACGTCGTAGATACATGTATCACTCACTGTTGGTTACTTGCGGACGATTACTTGAAGTAATCGCTGTTTGTTATTGTAAGTCGTGCGAAATCAAAGATAAATCTAACGAACAAAAAATTACACCATAATTTTTGCTGAGTTTTAGATTTTATATCTATGTACAGCAAACTCTGTGTGTCAATCATTACAGTAATCGTGAACTTTTATCCCCCGAAACAAAGAGGCAGGTGTTTGTTGTGAGAAGATGCGCAAGATAACATATTGGCGCTGGGGCAATTTGCTGTCTATTGGCAGATGATTACTGGTGTAATGATGGCACAATTGAGAGGTTGGAAGGGGAGAGAGGGGACATTGTGCAAGACAGTATGTGAACACGCAAGATAATTAGAAGGGAGTGAGGTGCTAAACAACCTACATAGGTTTACTTTACAATCATCTCATAGTTTACATCAAACCTTGAATCATGAAACGTCATGTTTCAAGTAGCGGTCAGGCAACGCCTTCGCATCGCGACAAAACAGGGTTTTCCGCAATCATTTTTGAAGATGCAGTCCACACATTTAGATAACTTGTAACTGATAACAAGTATCGATTCATACCCTCACCTCTGCGGCAGAGAGAATAGTGTTAATCCCAATCCCATTAGTCCTCCCTCTGTCACTCTGCCAACCCGCCGCCCAAGGGTCATCCCACACAATACAGTACGCCTTGTCACCTCACACTCTGCCCCTCTCACACCTCCACGCTCTCTCGCCGCTGTCTGACCGTGTTTGCCCAACACATTACTGTGAGTCTGTTGTTGCGGCACGAACAGAGTAATTAATTAGCATACACTTTATGTACATCATTGCACGAAGAAAGATCATAGCGGGGGATAGAAGTCTGTGGTGAAAAGAAAGACAAGGCGGCTAGACACCTTCTGAGATTCTCTAGAGTTGGCTGAGCTTCTGCTGAAGAAAGCGGGCGTAGAAGTTCTCTTCTCCTCCTCCTCCCCCTCCTCCTCCTTCCACATGCATATTCGACTGGGACGAGCTGCCAGCGTTGATAACGTCCGAACCGAGCACTTGCGTGCTGAAATACGTTTCACTTTACACATGTATTAACATGATTTCATTTAAACTTCAATAACTCTGGAACTTCGTATATACTATTATCGCAATAAATGTGGAGTAGATCGAAGAAAAACGTAGAGAGTCAGGGTGCGACACAAATGAGTCGAACGGTTAGAGAGTTCCTTGAAAGCTATAGCGATATCTCACTCGATATCGACACTCTGCGGCGTGTTTGATAATTACGTTTCACTGCACACACGTAATCAACCTGTTTGAAGTTGAAAAACAATTGGGCCACGTTATTTTCACCAACTGACAGTGAGTGTGATTATATAGATTATATTGATAGGGGAGTGATATTATGAATATTCCAAAATTCCAACCGACACTTTTCGAGTACGTTTCACTCTAGACATTTAATCAAATAGCTGTAGTTTGAATTCAATGCGACATCGGGAACGCGTGGTGATAAAATGAAATGAAGTACGATCCCCTCACCTGACTCCCTGCGACTGGCCCCAGCCGATGTTGTTCGACCCGTCGGCCATGCCCATCTTGCCCTGAAAGAGAGACAGGCTTCAACTCTTTTCGGAGGCGAGGCAGAGCGACACCGTGAAAAGTATAATCGAACTGGATGAACGGCACTTTCGCCACCTTTCCATCTCGCAGAAAGCGAGTGACGGACAGAGACGGACTACGATATGCTGCTCGTTGACATATCGACTAGCTGACGATGACGAGAACTGATCCCCCTATCACTCACCATGAACGTTCCAATCGAAGGGAATCCGATGGCGGTTCCGGTGTTCACTCCGACTCCCACGAACGGAACGGCGACACCCTGGATCAGGTAAAATTATTGAATTACTTTCAGGTCAAACTATTCGATTAGTTACACCATGTGAGCAGTATTCGACTACTGTGAAAAAATCAATAAATCAATAGTCGTTCACCCTGTTGACAGACACTCCTCCGTTCATCCAGTCGACTCCCACCCGATCGGCCAGGCCGATGTACGGACCCACGTGGTAGCCGGACGTGACCTGCACATCATAGGGTTACGGTATTTCATATTTTCACTTACCTGCAGCGGCTTGCCAAGATCGCCCTCCTTGAGTGGGACATGGACCTTTAAACAACAAATAATTAAACAAATACAAACATGTTATAATGTATGTAATGCAAATAAAAGTAATAAACTACTACACTACTTAATTCCAAATGCCTACCTGTGTGCCGCCGCCTCCTTCCACTCCCATCGACTGAACGACGGGAATCGACCAGCCAGTCTTGTAGCCATACGTGCCCTCGTACCAGTTCGCGCCGTACTCGCCTGTTGTTTACTTGTTTTTTTTTGTTTTTTTTGTTTGTTTGTTTGTTTGTTGACTTGTTTGTTTGTTTTACTCACCAGTCTGCGAGTAGAAGTCCCTCACTCCCAGGTTGTCCGAGTAGCCGCCTCCCCACGAGCCGAAGTCGATCTGATGAGGATTGGATACAACAATAATAACAACAACAAGCAAACTAACTAACAAACAAACAAACAAACAACAACAACAGCCTACCTTTCCGTTGTGTCCGTTTCCGATGCCTCCCTCTTCGTTCACCGGGAAGAAGGGAATGCCGTTCACACCCCAGTCATAGTAGGTGAGTCCGACTCCGGATGAGAACGAGTTGGCGATGGCTCCGAGCGGCTTGTACTCGGCCTGCAAATGTGAATATCAGTAATTAGTGATGCTTATCTGCCGTGAATAGATGAACGTGGCAAACATGGCCTAATATGTGTAGTCCATTTTAGAATTTTCACGCTCTCTTCACATTTTATACTGGTTTCATTACTCCCTCATTTCGATTTCGAGGTGCGAAAATGGGTTATCGAAGTCATTGTAGTTACTTTTCACGTCTCGCATATCAGTGCATTGATGAAAGGCGTTACAATTTATTGTCTATTTATACATTTACAAATTACATTTTACGAAAAAAAAACCACGAGTCGACTCGACTGTATCAAGACATTTTTCAGTCGACAGACGTCTACAAGAGTCGAAATGATGTTGGGAGGCAGTGGCGAGAAGAAGTTTCGAAGAATCATATCTACGGTACCCCCCATTTTAACGGTACGCGAAAAATTGGTCCGTCAGACGAGGGCCGAATGACGAAAGTTTCACGCAAATTTAGCGCTATCTATTGGAGGTGTCTTGCCCAAAATACAGTTCATATTACTTTTTTTCAGTTGACAGACTGATAAGAGATTGATAAGAGCTTAACGAAATGTTGTTGGGAAGCAGTGGCAAGAAGGAGTTTCGAAGAGTCGCAAGGACTCTCAGCGCACCTGGAACTGTCGGCAGTCGTTGTTGTAACCCCGGCACTTCTCCATGAACTGCGGCTCGATCTTCGTGCCGTAGCAGTACTGAAAAAGGTGTGCATTCATTTCGTTTCAGATTATTATTTGGATCTATCACTGAGTTGCGATACAAAGAAAAAGTACGGCTTCCCGTGCTGGTATCGTCTACGTCTATTTCCCACTTCGTCTAGTGCTCATACCGTATACCTACCGTACCTTTGCGGCGACTGGCGCGAACTTCCTGCACAGCTCGTTGATTTGGCGAGTGTTCAGACCGAGTTCTCCAATGGGGACGGGAGGACCCTGGAAAGACGGCTCATCGAAACTTGCCTTTCGAAACACACCTTTAAACACGCGAAGACAACTACTTTTTATATAAAAAGTAGTATCACGGTGATATATCCGTGTATCCGTGATATATCACCGCTAAATACCGCAAAACTTGTCTCATTCCACTTGTTTTTAGCCGCCTTTGTGTTGTTTCTACCATCGGCATGTATACACATGCCATTTCAACATACGTTTCACGACGACAATATGTCAGAGCATTGAGACAATGTTGTAATACGAAGCCCACATAATCTTTAACTCACCGTGGCGATAACCTTCTTCTCCTTCTTTGGCACGATGCCCGCCTCGGCGGTGAACGGCGAGCTCTCTCCCTCCGGCGCCGCCCCCTCAGGCCCCGCCCCCTGCTCGATGAAGCCTTCTGTCTTTTTATCAGCTACGTGAAGATCCGACGACAGCAGGTCGCTGTCTTCCGTCTGCAAAAAAAGTGGAAGTGGATTAGGCGATTAGCCGATTGAAAGTGACTGATCCCGTATTTTCGCCACCGATCTCGGATCTCGTTTCATTCGCGTGATTTCTGAAAGCGAGCGCGCGCCGCTTGATTACATCACTCGAGCGGGTTTGTGGGAGAGAGAGAGAGAGATGAGAGAGAGAGAGATGAGAGAGAGAGATGGGAGAGAAAGGCAATCACGAGTCATCATCGGACGAGCAGCGCGCACTAGTGACAGGCTGGCACGGTCAATTCAATCGGTTCGCGTCATACGTTTCATGTTGAGAGTAAATCCACAGCGCGTGATCATAGGTAATAGTATTTTCCCTTGAAAAAAATGACTGATCAACAAAAACCCCACCCTCTCCTGTGTTCTGCTCGCGTATGCCCGTCCCTTCTGCGGGTAGCCCCGTCTGGTTTTGATGTCGTCGAATGGGTTTCCGGGCTTCTCGTCCTCCTCTGGGGAAGGGGGAGGAGGGGGAGCGCGCACGTCCTGAATATGTCAGTCACCACTCTTCACCTATTCTTCTATTACATAATGTACAGAATGTAGATGAACACATAATCGCTCTGCCTACCTGCTCCTCCTCCCCATAGGGCGGGGCTAGAGTGGGCGTGGCGGGCGCCTCCCTGCCGTACTCGGGGTAGATGTACTTGGCGAGTCGCTGGTCGGCTGTTGTCAGCTCCTCCTGTGGCTCAGTCTTCAGGCCGGGAAGTTGCAGGAACGGCATTACTGAAAGGTGGAAGTGGAGAGAGAGAGAGAGAGAGAGAGAGAGAGAGAGAGAGAGAGAGAGATGGAGAGAGAGATGAGAGAGAGAGAGAGAGACTCACGCTTGTCCCCAAAGTCGAGCATTCCCGTTCCTCGCTCCTTGCTCTTGTCCACTTCGAACTTACCAATGCCAGCCATGTGCATCTAAATATGGAAAATACGTTTCAGTGCCATAACAAGCATCACGTTGCTCTTCATTCAGTAATATGTAGTATTCAACAACAATAATAAATTAATCTCACGAGTACATCAAAAATGATCATCGAAAAATCAAAATCAAGTTCTAGAAATAATATACTTATCTGAAAATGGATTGCACCCAACATTTCCTCAAGTCGTGAAAGAGCTGTAGTCAAGTTGTCGATACGAAGCAGTTGCATACCCAACTCTGTTCATAGAAAAGGAATCGCCTCGACGCACCATTCCCTTGCTGCCACTGGTCATTCCCGTGGCCGACTCCCTGTCCATGTAGCCCAGGCCCCGCTCGTTGATAGGAAACGAACCGCCGTTCGCCGGCAGGTGGTCCGTGCCCACTGGAAAAGGAGGATGTTCACATACTTTCTTGGAGTTTCCATAGTATAGATGTACCACAAAAAGAAAAAGGGGGGAGAGAGAAGAGAGAGAGAGAGAGAGAGAGAGAGAGAAGGAGAGAGAGAGCGGGAGAGAGAGATAGAGAGAGGGAGAGAGGGGAGAGATGATAGAGAGAAACAAAGAGAGAGGAGAGAGAGAGGAGAGAGAGGAGAGAGAGGAGAGAGAGGAGAGAGAGGAGAGAGAGGAGAGAGAGAAGAGAGAGGGAGGAGGGGAAGACTCGCCTGGAGTGAACTTTGCCGTCTGCCGCACCACATCGCCCACCCCGAACGTCCCGACTCCCGGAACGGCGAACTTGGCGTCGTCACCGTCCTGCTTGCCGAAGGCGAGGGGAGCTGCAAGGGTGATGTGATCTCTCTCTCTCTCTCTCTCTCTCTCTCTCTCTCTCTCTCTCACCCACCACTCATGAGCCTCTGCGCGAGTGGTCCGACTGCCGACGCGAGATCATCCGCAGTGATGGCTTGCGGCGAGGGCAGGCTGTAGAGGGAGGAGAGTGTGGGCAGAGCGCCCAGCGCCCCAAGAGACGGCGGCATCCTCCGGATCTCCTTGCCGCGCACGCGCAGCGGCCGCGCGTGCGCCAACCCGCGAGCCGTCGGCACATCCTCGTCCTGCGCTGCAAGTACGGTACTTGCACTTTACTGTACAATTATACGGTAGCATGAAATGCTTTACTAACTTTACTCACCGGTAACCGCCAGCACTAAAGCTGCCAAGTACAGCAGCCGCATCGTCGAATTGCAAATAGGCGTCTATTCGTTTCCTATAGAGAGAAAGGGAGAGAAAGAGAGACGTGCCCGCTTGGAACAAGACGCGTGAAAAATGCGAGCCGAGTGATCGGACGAGAAAACCTCGAATTCACGCGCCACGCAATCCGGATCCGCGCCAGATCTGATTAGAGAGATTTAGCAGGTGAGAGGGCGGGAGAAAGAGTGTGTGGGGATTAGAGAGAGCTGCGGTCAGTTATGGTTAGCTGGGAGGATTACGTGACGGGTTTCGAGAAATCGAGGGGGAGATGGCAGACTGGTTGCGTAATCGAGCGAGATTTGCATATGTAAACCACACTGTTCTGCGTAACTCATTAGGACGACTGGAATTAGGCAGTTTCGAACCGCCATGCGAAGTGCTCGACGTCAAGGAGGCCGTGCTCATGGCCGTCTCTAGCGACGCGTTCAATTACGGAGAGGAGGACACCAACAACGACCGCATCACCATCGAGTGGACCAACACCCCCGACGGCGCCGCCAAGACCTTCCGCCGCGAGTGGTTCCAGGGCGACGGAATGGTCCGCCGCAAGAACCTCCATATCGAGTACAACCCTTGAAGCGCTGTCAATAAATTACTTTTTCAAAACCTCACAAACAAAGTAGAAACATGCAAAGCGACCAGCTCATTTACATGCATTACTTAGTCAAATCCCACACTAGGAAGACCTGTGAAGAAAAAAAACAGAAAGAAGTCGAAAAATGTCTGATATTACAATGAGAGAGAGGGAGATTTTTGAATATCAGCAAAAACATCAGGTAAGATTTCCTGTTTCGGGACTCTATAGATACTTTGTAACGGCACTACGGTAACTAGGACAGCATGGCTAAGACTTTCTTCCGTCATTCTCGTATTTATCGTTGCACAAAAAAACACACAAATAAGAATGGGTGTCAATGGCTGAACTTGCTGCGCTCTCGCTCGTGTCGCTCGAGCAGTCCTCTCTGCTCGTGGTGTCCCCTCTCCTTCTCCTTTCCCTCCTCTCCCCAGCCCATATGTCGACGTCTCGCTCTCTCCTCCTTCTCTCTTTCCACGTCTGCAGCCGACAAATTCTCCGCCAGTGATCCCATCTCTGAATGTGGAGCGCTGCAGCCTGAAAGTATCTATCAATTAAATATCGATCAATAATTCACTATCGATATAGAAGCTTACCTCCTCTCACTGCTCTGATCGCTCGTAGTACACAACAGAAAAGGAGAATCATGACCACCAGCCCGCCCACTGCTACTATCACCACTGTGGCTGTAGCGTGCCAGGGAAGCTGAATAGCCAAATAAGGGACCACCCACAAAGCACCATCCCATACCTTCACAGAAGCAGGCGTCCATCCCCACTTGAGTCGGAGACAGCATTTCATGAACATTCGCTCACAACATTCATACTCGAATAAGAATCCGGCTAAAGAACTTATCAGTCAAGGACCACCCACGACGTTACAATGTCGAGCACAACAATCAAGTCGTCACTCACGATCGGGACAGGTGCTGACAGCCTCTTCTTCCTTGGGACAGTATTTCATAGCTGTTTCGAGGTGATGAGCAGGCAGATTGAGAGCAGAGTGGCGACTCGCCCTGGGGCGAGATTGGCCCAATCAGAGGTGCGACGACACATCGTGCATAGCATATCGCCGCCCTCTGCTCAATTACCGATGTCAATACGCGGCGCCCGATTGTCAGGTGCTTGCCTCATTCCAGCATTCCTCTCCCGCCCAGCAGCCCATTATCCCGGAGACGGACGTCTTTGTCCATCTACCCGTTGAGAAGGCATTGTCACAACAAGAACGCGTGTAATCAATATAAAATTTATAGTACGAATGTGTGCATATCCAACCGAACAATCTATACTCTCTATTGGACTATAGACGAATTACTTAGTGGGCTCCAGAGACAGCCTTGATGATAGCCTCGGCAACCTCAGCGCGGATCTGAGCCTCAGCCTTGGCGACATCGGATCCTCCGGACGAGGCATCGCGCTGGGCAGCCTCGAGGGCCTGTCGGGCAGCCTAAAACCAATAATATAAACCATATCAATGAAACATCATAAAGATATACGAAAACAGCAGCAACAAACACTCACAGACTCATCGAGGTCCTCAACCTTGGCGACCTCCTCGGCGAGGACGGTGCACGATCCATCAATGTTCATCGACATAGTTCCGGAGGAGACGAAGATCTTGGAGATCTTTCCTGAAACCACAATTCTTTGAATATTCATCTACAACGTATATGACCATAAAGGAAATGATAACTTACCCTCGAGATCGGTAACCTGGACGACTCCGGGCTTGAGCACTCCAATGGTGGGGACGTGGCTGGCGAGAACTCCGACGGTTCCGGCGAGGGTGGGGATATCAACCTGCTTCACGACGGCGTTGGTGAAAACAGCCTAAACACACTGTTTTATTCACATTTTAATAAACCTTTGAACATGAAACGAACAAGTTCGATTATGGATTACCTTGTCGGGAGAAGCGAAGGTCAGGCGCAGCTCCTCGGGGTTGGTGTTCTTGGCGGCGGCAGCAGCAGCAAAGCCACGACGAGCGACGGTGACACGCGCGAACGAACGGACGAGCGCGGAAGCCATTTTACCCGAAACTGAACAGTTATGGAACATAACAATCATAGAATACCAACCAACTCGTGGTGAAACAACCGGCGAAAATGACAGCTATCAGACAGAGATCATCATCAAGAATATGAAAAACAGCACGTACAGAACAAGAAACGAGATGACGGATAAAACTACGCTTACACATGTAATTCATTAAATCACAAATACAAAATACAGAACAACAGACACATTGACATTATTCATAAAACTTGTATTAACAATTTTGCAAAAGATAAGAGTCAGTACAACGAGCTTGAGAGAGCAGAGACAGTGAGAGAAACTTTATTGGTCAGAATGGATAACCTGCGAATCATAAGCTCAATCTTGCGCATTTTAGTCGATATTCGTCACAAACGGCACCGTTTCGTTAAATTGTGCCAACTGTTGTTGTTTGTTGTTGTTTGTTCTTCTTTCTACTTTCTGTGATATGTATTTACGCGATGTTTATAATGTAATGAGTTGTGGAATTTATACCTTTCATGTTATACCCTAAATTGTGCGGCATCCTGTAAAATTCAACAATTCAACAATTCAACAACTGGGAAAATTCAACAATTCGTAAAATTCAACAACGAAAAATTCAACAACAAATTACGTCATAGCGAAACTTTCTGAGTGTCTCCAAATAACGGGCCCGTTCAAGAGTTCCGTATTTGTTTGGGGTACTCGGCCCTGTTTTTTTTAATGAATGTATTTTGCGAAGTATTTTCATCATTTATTGTTGAGGTATAGTTGCATTCACACGTCGGCAAACTATTTTAACTGCGTTTACAGTTCTGAATATGAAGCCGTATTGAAAACGCTTGTGAACGTATCGGAGCAGCGTGGGGGCCGAGGGCAGTACCGTGGCATATCAGTGATCCGCAGTTTGTCGACAACTGACGAGAACGTTTCTCCCCGAGACAGATCGTCGTGAAGTGTGCCCGTAACGAGCAGCCGGATCACATCATCTTTGCCGACTTCTGGACAGTATTCGGCAGTCCTGATCGTAAACTCTGTGCGATTGAGTGCACGCCGATGCAGCTCACTCAACTAATGCTACGCGACCTGTACAGTCAATTTGTACTCTGTATACACGCACTAAAGCATCCGAACTGGACGTTGCATCAAACTGCTGCAAATATTCGGCCCACTTCTCTTATACTCTACGTCATTGACAACATGATGTGTGCCGTGAAAAGGTTTGCAGACGTGTGCATGCAACTAGACCTCATCAGTAAATAAAAGTACTTCGCAAAAATATTACATTCTTCGGTTTTATTTAAAAAAAAAGTTCCGGATTATCCGGACCCCAAATACAGAACTCTCGAACGGGCCCGTTATTTGGAGATACTCAGAAAATTTCACGATGACGTCATTTGTTGTTGAATTTTTCGTTGTTGAATTTTCCGAATTGGTGAATTTTCCCAGTTGTTGAATTGTTGAATTTTACAGGATGCCAAATTGTGCATATATCGTTCGATTGATTTCGTAACAGTCATCGCGTCGCATAATTATTGAATCCAACGTTATATTGTGGATTGTATTATGCTTTATTTGTATTGTTTCAGGTAATTTCGCCAAGATGTATAACGGTATAGGACTTCAAACAGCCCGTGGTACCGGAACTAATGGTTACGTCCAGGCGAATTTGTCGAATCTTCTGCTGTCGAGGGTGAGTGTATTGTATACAAATGATTTGTACTTTTTTTGTGATTATTTTTATGTTTATCTAGTTCATACGATGTGTTTTAGAAGCGAGTCGAGTACAATGGCGAGGCCGATCTTAAACGTATGGAAGCTGAGATCAACCGTGCACCGAATGAGGAGCTGCTACAGCATCAGAGGAAGCGCCGTATCGAGATGAAGTGTGCCGAGTTTGAGATGCTCATGGAGGAGAAGGTAGGTAGAATCTTGTTTTCGGTGTTTGTTAATATGAATAATCGTCATATTTAGGGATTTGACCAAGCAGAGATAGACAAGAAAGTCAACGACTACCGCAAGCTGCTGCTAAGTCAGCTTGAATCCGGCGAACTTGACGTGGATGAGGATCTCGACACTCGCGACAGTCACGCTAGGAGAAAGGCTGCTGTCCAGGTATTGTTTTGAGTATTGTGGTGTATTTCTGTTTTTATGTGAGTTATTGTTAGAATATTCTTAATCAATATTTATTACAGATCCGTCAGCGCATGGCTGATGCCTTGGGGATCAAGAAGGACTATGTTCCTGGTAGCAGTATGCAGCGGTAAGGTTTTTTGATTGATTAAATTGCAACATTGTTTTAGCATGAATGCAGCTGACGCGGCAATGGAAGAAGTACCGAAACCGGATGAGAAAGAGAGGCAGATGATGCTCGAGAAGCTGAAGAATGATGCGAAGTTCAAGAAGGATGAGAAGAAGAGGGTTTGTAATTTGTTTTGTTTTTTTTTATCGTGGGAGTAATTACTTCATTTTCGTTATGTAAAAATTAACAGTATTTAAAAAAAATACTATTTCAGAAGAAGGCAGAGAAGAAAGCGAAGAAGTCTCGCAAGCGTAAAGATTCGTCTTCCTCTTCATCTTCGTCGTCCGATTCGGATTCCTCTTCTGATTCTGACAGTGATTCCGACAGCAGCGATTCTTCATCAGAGGATGAGAAGAGCAAGAAGAGGAAGAAGCAGAAAGAGAGGCTCAGGAAGAAGAGGTGAGTAACTTATTTGTCTAACTGACCTTATGTTGCTTTCTGTTTAGGCAAGAAGAACTGAAGCGTGAACGTGCTTCATCCGATTCCGATGATGAGGAGCCGAAGAAGAAACGTCGTTCTCGTTCTCCTGAGAAGAAGAGAGATGAGAGAAGGCGGTCGCCGGAGAGGAGGGATAGGAGGAGGGAAGAGAGCCCCAAGCGACGCGACGACAGGAGGGACAAGGACAGACGGGATGACAGAGAGGAGAGGAGAAGGGATGAAAGGAGGCGCAGTCGGAGCAAGGAGAGGGAGGAGCGCAAGAGGAGCAGGAGCAGGGAGCGCAAGAGAAGTGAGGACAGGGAGAAGCGTAGAAGGAGCAGGAGCACTGAGCGCAAGAAGAGCGCGGAGAAGGAGATCAAGCAGGAGCCTGAGAGTGAGGGGAGCAGCTACGAGAGTGACGGGCCGAGCGATCGCATGAGGAGCACGGTGACCATTGTCAAGAAGTAAAATATCCAATACTCCTTATCACTCATAAGGTTTTGAGTTTTGATCTTTTTTTAAGTAGACGTGTATTCTCTCTTTCTTGTTCATGTCCCGTTCGCACACTAATACAATGTGTGTATTCATATTCAAATTGTTTGTTGGATATTTCATTGTTTCAATTTGTATTTATTAATGAATGATTGGATCTATGATCCTGCGTGTTGTGTGTACAATAAATACATTGTCGAAAGAAGTGTCAGTGTTGTTGTGAAGTGACTAACGAGTAGTTGTCGATGCCGATCTAACACGATATCTGAAATTGTTTGTGAATGCGAAGTGATAATGGTGGTTAGATAGATGTCGTTCTTCCCTCCGTCCGAGTTGATAGATGTGATCCGCCACGAGTGTAGACTAGCAGACGACACCGGAGCCAACCATCACATCATCGCACCTGTGAAGAGGTGAGTAAGAAAGAAGCGATTGACTGTAATGCACTGTGACTTCAGCCGAGCCAAGTACGGCGGTCTCCCTCTCCACTTCCGAGAAGGCAGCAACAATGACGACGACGACCCCCCGTCTCCCGGATTCGAGCTGCCCAATCTGGAACCGCAAGAGATTGAGGAGATGGAGGCCACTAGCGAGATCATACAAGTGAGTGTCGAGTATGGTTTTCTCTCTTTCTTTCTTATAATCGATTGATTTTAGACTCGCATGAAGAACCGCGCAGTGGAGTGTTTCGGTCGGGAAGAGGAGGAGGAGCAGGAGGAGCAGGGCGACTCGCGGGAGGGGGAGCAGTGGGGGTTCGGAGGAGAGGGGGAGCAGCAGCCCCAGCCGACGACGAGTGCTCTCACGCGGTGGCTGGAGAGCAATGAAGACGGGCCTGCGACTAGCCGGGCGGCAGAGTTCGCCAGGTGAGCAGAGTGCTATTCTTGCAGTAGTAGATGGATGGTCGTGGTGAGAGCAAACGAACTAGATCGAAGTACCAATACCAAGTACTATTGCCACTATCGCATGCCATACTTATCATAATAGTGCTCCTGAATAAGTTGAAAGGAATTTATCTAGTTTTATTTAATATTCTTCCCGTAGATCAGATGGAGGGCCAACTCTTGGTGAGAGCAAGCGAAGTATTTCGACGTACTATATCTGTGGCGCATGCGCAGTCTGAGTAGATGTGTACACATGTATTTGTCAGGTGGGCGGCGACCGGCGATCAGCCGTCGAAGAGGGTGCTGATCATCGTGGCGCTGGACGAGGAGCTGGACGAGTACGAGCGGCCGAGGATGGTGGTGGAGGTGAGAGGAGGAGGAGGGATGTGGGGATGTAGCCGGCAGTCTCTTCTATATACTGTATACTTCGGAGTGTCTTATCTTTTCACATCGATTTCCGAGAGAAAAAAAACTGACCGCATTTGGACAGAGTTGAAGAATCGGCATGACGAGTGTTTCAGATACAATCGGCGGCGCGCATCTTCCAACTCGCCGGACTGGCACTATACAAGTACCTGCAGGAAGGCGGCGAGACGGAGTGAGTGGTGGAGAGAGAGAGAGAGAGACAGAGAGACAGAGAGAGAGAGAGGGGGAGGGAGACGGAGAGATAGAGAGAGTGGGGAAAGAGAGAGAAGAACAATGTTCAGTGCGACGCCGTCCGACGTGCACCTTCTATTGGCCGAGGAGACGGGAGAGGTGGAGGCGGACCTGCCCCCGCCAGACGGACAGAGGAGAGTCGCGGATCTGGGTGGGTAGACAGATAGTCAGGACAGAGGAGTGAGGAGTCTTCTCCCTGCGTCTCTGACCCACTTTTCTTTTAGGTTTCCCTGTGCTGGCGCTGTGCCGCCGCGTCGGAGCGATGGGCGGAGAGGAGGAGAGCACCACTGTCACAGTGTGAGTAGGGAACTCGATGTCTTTTCTGTTTGGTCTGTTGGGTTTCGCAAACGCTCGAAGTGGCGAAGGCAGGAGAGAGAAGAGAGACTAGCCCTGACTGAGGTAGCAGTGTGTGTTTCAGTCACTTGGTGGGCGGGGCGCGTCTCACGTGGGAGCTGGCCCACCTCGGGCACACTCTGGAGTGGCTGCGCGACGCGGCCGTCCAGAGGAAGCGGGAGACGATGGACGAGGCGGAGAAGGACGTCTATGGAATGAGTGAGTCGCTGTACTAATTCATTAGGTAGTCGTAAACGTGGTCGTTAGATCACAGACCGCCCCTCTCTCTCTCTCTCTCTCTCTCGCCGGTCTCTTGTCCCGCCTTGTCTGTGTTCAAAGAACTGTTGACACGGATACGACGAAACGTTTATTGGAGGCAGAATCAGTGTATCACAGTGTATCACAAATGTACGAGTATGGAATGCGAGTGTCAGTCTATTGGGGCGCGTCGGCCTTCTTGGCGCTCTTGTTGCTGCGCGCGCTCCTCTGGCTCCTCTTGGACGAGCCCTTCCTCTTGCTCCTCTTCGATCCGCCGCTCTTCTTCGACACGCACTTCTCCTCGGCCCTGGCCTTCTCGTCCTTGTCGCTCTTCTGGCTGTCGGCCGACTTGGAATCCTGTCCGATCGACGAGTCGGACAGCTGCTGCTGCGCGGGAATGGCGGGCGCGGCCGGAGACACGGCCTCGGTCTTCACGTCCTGATTGGATTGGTGAGAAAGAGAGGAATGCGCAATGTTACCTTGACAAGAGTGACAGCAGTGGCGGCGGTCGCGGGAGCGGCAGGCTTCTCGGGCACAGGCTTGTGCTCAGCAGCCGCCGGTGCCTGGGGCGCCGACCACAGTGGCTTGTCGTCGAAGGTGATGAAGGTAGGGACGACGTCGCACTGATCGGGCAGCATCTTGAGCTTGAAGCACACGGACAGCGACCACGGCACGCCGTTGATGACACAGCCCAGCGTTAGCTGCTTCACCACAGAGACCTCGTTGGGCACGTCTGAATAGAGTGGTGATGACATGAAACGGAAGTGACCGGAAAAGATGAACATACCGCAAGGCATGTGTCCGGTGGTATTGATATCGATGCAAGCCGAGGCATTCTTCTCCAGTGAGTCGACAGTGGAAGAGGTGCGAGTGATGGGCAGAGAGCGCGACAGGCCCTTGCCCGCCTTGCTGTCCTTGCTCTTGACGCTCTTCTTGGACAAGTCCATCTTGGGACACGTGGTCTGCACAGCGCGGCCGGCATTGTTCTCGACGCTCTCCTTGCGCGTCACCTTGCACTGCTTGCCCCACACGCGCTCCCTCTCCGACGCGGTGGTGGGCAAGGGAGAAGGGGCGCGGGCGACGGGCAGGCGGCTGGCCGACGGAGTGCGATAGCGGAACAGGTCAGCAGCCATGGAGACAGAGTGCGCCTCGGCGGCGCGCCGCCTCTTGCCACTCTCAGACTCGTCCCGCTGCAGACCGCGCAGCAGACCGCTGATCGTAGGGGTAGGCGCGGAGGCAGGACGGGCGGGAGCTGAAAGGAATGGGTACATTAGGATTACTATAGGTACTCACGTTGGTGGTCAGAGAGGTCGGCCGAGTCGAGGCGCACAGCGTTCTCCTTGAGCGCGCGCAGTCCGCGCTCGCCCTGCAGCCGCTTCTTGAGCTCCTCCATCGTGCGCTTCATGTTGTCCTTGTCGAACGCCACCTGGCGGGGGTAGACGGCCGCCAGGTTCTCGGCCAGGTTGTGCTTGTCCTCGGGCACGTGCCGCAGCTTGTGCTCCGTCTCCTTGGCCGGCGGCAGCGACGCGGCCAGCGCGGTCGCGGAGCCGGCAGACATGGCTGAACACATGAATGAGTTGAATGGCTGAAGGCGCATTGTCACTGCCACTCATTAATTGATTGAATCATTGACTGATCAATCACTCTTTGAATCCCCGCTCGTACCGGTGCGCAGCTCCTCCTTGCTATCTGCGATGGCGGTGTCGGCGAGTTCGTGCGACGCGGCCGCATTGGCAGGCTTGAGGGGAGAGACCGACTCGGCAGACTGGGGCGCGGGCGACGCAGCGGCGGCGGCAGCCTCCACCAGCTCGGTCACCGTCAGCCGGCCGTTCTTGTCAGCCACGCGATAGTCGCGCGCCTGGTCATTCGAGATGAGCTGGTCCTCGTCCCACACGGAATCGTCATGCGTGTTGCTGAAAAGGAAATATAAAACCATGTTTTGTCAATTGCATTGTGTATTACATTACACTCAAGAGCCATCAATCAGGTAGTGACATGTGAAGTGTGCTATCTCACTGCCGCGAGCGTCCTTGGGTCGCGTGGTCGCCTCGGGCCAGACCGGCAGGTGCGCCCTCGGTGAAGGCGCGCGCGTGTGTGCTACGCATTTGGAAGACGTATCATTGTCCACAATTGATCAACGCTGTGTCGCTGTCAAGTGCGCAGTTGCGCTCCTCATCTATTCACTACTAGCCGCGGCAGTTTTTATTCACTGTCTACTGTTGCTATTACTAGCCTGGCAATCGTTCTACTGCCGTGTATTTCGCCTCCTATTCTCATCTCTGCTACGCGTCCAGTCCGCTATGTTGTCGTCAGTGTCGCGCTTCTCCACGCTTTCTCCCAACACGTCCCTCGATCCCGCCTGGGAGGCGGACGTGCTCGAAGTGTCGTGTCAGGATGCCCTAGAGGCGCTGGAATTTGAGCTGGCCGGAGGAGAAGAGGACTATCCCAAGTGCAGCACCCCCATTTTCGAGGGGGAGAAGGCCGAGGAGATTGTGGTGCACGAGGCGTGTGATTTGATGGAGGAGAAGGGCGGCAAGGAGACGGCTGTACAGGCGCAGGCTAGCTTCACCTTGCCCGAACTCGCCAAGGAAATCATCGACTACTCACTTGTCCCCGGCGGTGTGCTCATTGCTATGGCATGCTTCCGCTACTGGCTCAGGAACTAAGAACACAACTGATCTGCTGATCTGATGTACATATCGTGAATTGTATTCGAATAAATCTTGGTTTTGTGTCATTGTTTTGCGTATGAATAGAGAATAGATAGTACCTCCTATGTAGGAGGACGGTGCGGCGAATGCGAAGCACGTTGTTCCTGAGCTCCACGTGCTCCCCCATAGAGACGTACTCGCCCGCCTTGACAGTATCGCACGTCTCGGGGAAACTGAAACAAGTGGTTGACAGGAGAATTGATGGATAGTGACTCACGACTCGATGCGTCCCTTGGGGAAGACGAGCTGAATGTACTCGGTCTTTTGCACGCGTCCGTTCTTTTGGCGCGTGATCTCGGTGGAGAGGAGGGAGAGCGGACCGACGACAGTCTTGGCGCCGAGGCGGCTGTCGCACACGGCCTCGTACTCGCGCTCCGTCTTGGTCTTGACGGCGCGGCGCACCTTGGAGATGTTGGAGATGCGCTCGATGTAGATGGAGTGTCGGCCGATCCACACGTGCTGCTCAGTGGTCTCGGAGTCGTCGTCGCCCTCGTGGTTGGACGTCTTTCCGCAGATGATGGGCTGGTAGCGCAGCATGCTGGCGATCGACTCGTCGTCCACGGCTTCGCAGCAGATGGCAGTCGTGGCGATCACCTGCAGCTGGCCCGTCGCCGGCGAGATCTGGATAGCCTGCTTGGTGGAGATGTGCAGCGGCTCGGACAGAGCGCACGTGATCTGCTTGGCGCGGCGGCGCGGAGAAGCGCTACAAAAGTGTGGTTGTTGACGGATGGTGTGTCAATCACTCACCAGCTCTGACGAGAGCGCTCCAACTCGCACTTCTCGAGCACACGGCGAGACAGCGACTTGTTGCGCGAGCGAATCGAGCTGTTGAGAGAGCGGTCGAGCGAGTCCGATCCGAGATCGGAGAATTCGAGACGAGTCGAAAGACCGAGAGAGCTGTAATCGACCAGTTATTGATTGATTGTCGCTCGACGCTCACCTGTCATCGGAGAAGAGGCGACGCGCGGTGCGCTTGGAGCTGCCGCTGCTGCTCACAGAACGCCGCGTGTTGTTGTGGCGCTTGGACCAGGGGCTGCGCGGGCTGCGCTTTCCATGGCGGCGGCGAGAGCGCGACGGCGTCGTCTCCTCGTCCTGCGCGCGCTTGGCGTTGCTGATGAGCACCTTGCGCAGCAGGCTCTTCTTGCTCTTGTCGTTGTTGTGCTGCGCGGCGTGGCGGGGCGTGGATGTGACGGGGCGGGGAGAGCGCTCGCTGCGACGGCTCACAGTATATGTGCCGTCGCTCCTCTCGCTCCTCTCGCTCCTCTCACTGCGCTGGCGGTGCTTGCTGCCCGATCCGTGAATGGCGGACACGTTGGGACCGCGCAGAGAGCGCTGCGAGTCGGTCGCAGAGTGCTCGAGGGTGCAGTTGCGCGAGCGGCACGAGCAGTATGCGTCAGACTCGTCGCGGCAGGAAGACGCGTCCGAGTAGGAGCGGCCGGAGCGACTGTCGTACAGCGACGTCTCCTCGGTCGCGTTGCTCGTGTCGTAGTAGCGCGACGCTGCAACGGGTACGATAGGATACATTAACCCTATGTGGTACTCACACTCGTCGTCGGCGAGGCGGCTAGTGTCGGCGTGGTCGCGGTGCGCGTAGAAAGCCGACTTGCCGATGGGCCGGGGAAGATGGTCGCACTCGGAGCGCTGGCTGCGCCTGCTGTTGCTCTGGCTGGCACTGCGACGCTTGGACGACGGCGAGGCAGACCGGCTGCGACGGGGGCACGAAGACGCGCGGCGAGCGGGGCAGTTCTAGGGAGGGCAGGGGTGATTGAAGGAGGGCAGGCCTCACCGAGTTGCGCGGGCAGGACATGTTAGTAGCTGGGTCAGTAGGGGTGGGTATGGTCCGTCCACCGGGGGTTCTCGAGAGAAGACTGAGGTTCGTCCTTTCGCGGCGCCCTTACGAAGGCTGGGGGCGGGGCATTCCGATTTGTGGGGTGGAGGGAAATGAGGGAGGCGGGTCTGGGTGGGAGGATGCACGCGGGAGCGGCGTGATGTGTTTTGCACGTGACTCGAAATTTGAGGGTTCTGGAAGTATGAAATCACGTAACCGACGTTGCAGTTCCATCGTATCGGCTCGAGTCGCTGGACGAGCAGGATGTGGCGCTGTCTCTCGATCAGTCCATCGCCCACTCTGGCCACACAGAGTTCGTCATGGTGCGGTGAGTGGGAACCAGGAGGATGTGATTGGTGACTGGTGACTGGTGACTGATTTTGGTTGGTGGAGAGTCTGAAGCCACAAGGATATTGAATGAATTGTTCACTATGAGAGTACTATGGGACTATGGCTAGTGTGATTCGTATTTTCAGCGAGAACAGTTCGCGTTGCGGGTGGGATCCGCGCGGGCGGCGAGAGCCAGACGAGACGGAC
Source organism: Rhabditoides inermis (assembly GCA_963966185.1). Taxonomy (NCBI): domain Eukaryota; kingdom Metazoa; phylum Nematoda; class Chromadorea; order Rhabditida; family Rhabditidae; genus Rhabditoides; species Rhabditoides inermis. The sequence goes on along the minus strand of CAWZYM010000331.1, from coordinate 2,441,910 downwards.
AGGCGGCGGAGCCAGCCCGCGCTGGCTATGCGACAGCTCAGCAAGATGAGCATCGCCAGTGTGCATCCGTGAGTACTTGATAGAGACTGACTATATTAATATTCATATGCCAATTGCCAATGGATGAGGGACACAGTAATGTAGGAAGTGTGAAATGAAGCAGATATCGAGCTGACGCTAGGCTATCTGTATCGAACAACCACCTACATATTGGATCTCTCTCTCTCTCTCTCTCTCTCTCTCTCTCTTTCTCTCTCTGGTTGACGCAGTGTTCAGATCCCATCTGCCGTCGTCGCCTCCATCGGTGTCCGCCCCACACAACCGGTCTCGGAAGGAGCGCCTGAGCAAGGCCATCTCATTCACAGAGGGCATACTCGAGGACCTCGTCGAGGATGAGCAGGTGGGGGAGGAGGGGAGGAAGGGAGACATGAGAAAGTGAGACTGTCAGGTGAAAGGGCAGAAACAGTGTGTGGGCGTTGAAGGATGTGCACGCGTGGTTTACTTGCCATTTTGTGAATCCCCATCGCGTGTAGGTTTCACGGTATGCGTAAAGGTGGTTGTTTGTTTTGGCAATTATTGCTCCTTGAAACGTTCGTATAAAATTTTGCAAAGGAATAGTAGAGAGATGGATTTGCAGTCGCGTACGGCTGGTAGAGGAAATAGGCGTAGGCTACAAGATGAATAAATGACAATAAGATTCTTTGCAGTCACGGACGGCGAGCGACGGTCTGGTGATGGCTGTGTACGAGGTGTGGCGCACGCACAGGTTCCAGCCGCGGTCAAAGGCGCAGTGCGGTGAGGGGGGAGAGAGGGAGGTGGACAGAATGAGGAGAGTAGGAGGCGGTAACGTATGAATTGTGAATGTGATAGTTTTAACAACATTAGTCTGGAGAAAGAGAGAAAGAGAGAGAGACTAGGGTGAAAGTTGATGAAAGGGAAGAAAATGGGTTGCAGTGTTCCGCTGGGACGTGTTGGAAGTGTCGACGGCCCCGCTGGCCCGTCGCGACTCTCGGCCCGTCCTCCCCTCTCCCAGCCACCCACCCAAGCTCATTCCCTGGGAGAGGGTGTGCGCCGCGGACATGCAGAGGGAGAGGGAGGGAGGGTCCACGTGGGTGGTCTCCGTACACTGGCTGCCCCCGCTGTCGCCAGATGAGTGGGACCACGACTTGGACATTAGGAAGATTGCTACGGTGGGGGGAGGGGAGAGAGAGAGGGAGAGAGAGAGAGCGGGAGAGAGAGAGCGGGAGAGAGAGAGAAAGAGAGAGAGAGAGCTTTCCAGGAATACTCATCGGTGCGGTGGAAGTGTCTGCGACTGGAGACTTCGAGACGCGACGACGCCGCCGCGATTGTGGCTCACGTGGAGGGAGTGCTCGAAATGGGAGCCGGGGCGCCCAAGACGGTAAATCTCTCCCTCTCTCACCCCCTCTCACTCGCTCTCTCTCTCTCTCTCTCTCTCTCTCTCTCTCTCTTTCTCTCACTTCTTCAAACCATTTGTTCCAGGCCTGGCTGCACTCTCAGAACGGCACCCGTCCCCCGTCCATTGCAGCAGAGGCGGCGTATGTGGGTATGGGAGAGGGACCGCCCCTTCCCGCCCCGCCCCCTGGTGGAAGCGTGCGACAGGTGGGAGCAATCGATAATCGATCGATTGACCATTCTCTTTCAGGGCTGGCAGAAGATGAAGGGTCGCGTGAAGACGGTTCGGAGTGGACTGGGCTTTGTGGCTGGATGGAGTGTTGGAGGAATGGCAGGCAAGATCAAGAGAAAGACCACCCAGTGAGCGGTCGCCCAATATGTACTATATTATATTGCGGTCAGTCTTTTCATATACTTCTGAATGCATTCCTTTCGAAACATTTTGGAATTGTCTCCGAAAAGATTGGCCGCACATTCATTCAATTTGCAGTCATCGG